>JALIGW010000003.1:21190495-21390495 GCA_023053685.1 Diadophis punctatus similis
GTATCCATTCCATGTCTCTGTTTCCCCTTGTTATCATTTTTACAATCCAACCAAAATTCCAAGGAAAAAATTGGGGGTTTAACCACCTCTCTTCCTTCTTTTGGCTTATTCCGCTTTTTTTTAATCAACAAGAACAAAAATTCCAAGTGCTGCAACCTTCTTTCTTTCTTTAAGATGGTGTTTGTGCTTCACATCAGTATTATTATTCCTCTTTGTTGTTCTGCACTTTCAATTTCATTAAGTCCAATACTAAGTAAATATTTAATAATCATTTCACTTTTGATAAGGTAAAGGCAACTTCCAGTTCAAATGTCAATATTTTTTTCTTTAAAACAAAGTATCTTTCCAAAACCACATCTTCTTTAAAACTACTAACAAAACTTTTTCCCCCTCTTAGTTCTCAAAACATTTTCTTCAAGATTTTAATATGCTTGTCCGGCTGCTAACATTTAGCTTCCATATTTTTTTCCCCTCGTATTTTTTGGGGTCACTTTTTTTCTTTTAAAAGGCAACAATCCCAGATCGCAAATCACTCACTTTTCCCTCCTGCTCAGTCTTGTTGTTCTGGTCTTCCTTCGGCTTTGTGGCAGCCATTTAGATTTTTTAGATTTTAGATTTATTATTAGAGTTGGAAGGTACCTTGTAGGTCATCTAGTCCAACCCCCTGCTCAAGCAGGAGTTCCTGCACCCTTTGAGACAGATGGCAGTCCAGTCTCTCCTTGAATGTCGCAAGTGTTGGGGCTCTCACAACCTCCACTGGCAAGCTGTTCCACTGGTTGATTGCTCTCACCGTCAGAAAGTTTCTCCTCACTTCCAGGTTGAATCTCTCCTTGGTCAACTTCAATCCGTTATTCCTTGTTTGGCTTTCTGGTGCCATAGAGAACAGCCTGACCCCCTCCTCTCTGTGGCATCCTCTCAAATATTGGAACACTGCTATCATGTCACCCCTGGTCCTTCTCTTCGCCAGACTGGCCAAGCTCAGTTCCTGCAACCGCTCTTTGTGTGTTTTATTTTCCAGACCCTTTATCATCCTGGTTGCTCTCTTCTGTAGTGTGGTGACCAAAACTGGATGTAGTACTCTAGTCTGACCAAGGCTTTATAGAGTGGTACCAGTACCTCTCTGATCCTTGATTGTATCCCTCTATTTATGCAGCTCAGGACTGCGTTGGCCTTTTTGGCTGCTGCTGCACACTGCTGGCTCATATTTAGTTGGCTGTCCACCAAGACTCCGAGATCCCTCTCGCAATTGCTGCTACTGAGTGTGGTTTTGCCCAGTTTGTATATGTATTTTTGATTCTTCTTACCTAGGTGTAGAATTTTACTTTTCTCTGTGTTAAATTTCATTTTGTTGGTTTGGGCCCAGTGTTCGAGTCTGTCAAGGTCCCTCTGGATTTTGAGTCTGTCATCTGGGGTGTTTGCTACTCCCGCCAGCTTGGTATCATCTGCAAATTTGGTTAGTTCTCTTGCTATTCCCTCATCTAGGTCATTTATGAAGATGTTAAAGAGTACTGGGCCTAGGACGGAACCTTGTGGTACCCCACTGCTTACTTCTCTCCATGTGGACCTAGAGTCACCAAGGACTACTCGCTGGGTACAGTTGATCAGCCAGTTGTTAATCCATCTGGTTGTGTAGCTGTCTATCCTGCTTTTTTCTAGCTTGTGAAGAAGTAGGTTGTGGTCTACTTCTGTTTCTGTTTGCTGCCTCTGCACCACGTTGGCAGCTAGGGGCTTTCCAGTTCAGGAGGGGGAGATGCAGCTACCCTCTTCCTTCCTGGCATCCCCCTTCACTTCTCCCTCTCACTGGGGGGGGCTTAGGTCCCAATCCAGGACCCTCAGGCATGGGAGTATTCAGAGCTGGCCACGGAGCTCGCGGTCCAGCTTCCGATGCCATCGAAGGAGAAACCAGAATGGTTAAATTATTAAAGCACTTTCTGAAAACCTCTAATGCTATGAAACTGAAATCAAATATATACATTACACAAAAAGTTGGTTGCTGGTATTATTCTAGCTGTGTGAACTTCCATTTTTGCAACAATTGAGATTATACCTGTTAGCAGACCAGTAATGGGTTTCACTTACCTTTGCTACCGGTTCGGAGATGTGTGTGCACGAGCTGCGCATGTGCAGGTCATCCATGATTATGTCTGGGTGGGTGGGCGGAGCCTCTCGCCACTACCACTACCACTACCTGTTCACTCGAATCAGGGTGAACTGGTAGCAACCCACCACTGTAGCAGACGAATTATAGCCTCACCCCAAATCAAATACACTCCAGTCCTTTCCTCTTTACCTGAAAGCCACATTAAATCCAGAGCCATTCAATTGCAAAAAAAAAAAAATCTCAACATTTAGGACTGCACTGCAAATATATACAAAATTGTAGCCCATTTAGTAAGAGCTTGTGGCAGGCCTGCCATATTTATTGACCCAAGTCTCTTCCTTCAAAGTAGATGAGTTGAAATTACAACCTTCAGTATGGAGAACTGAGTCATTATATTCATGGAAGTAATAATCTGGGGAAGTCTGGTCTATAGAGTAGGAAAAAATAAATTGCATAACATTATCTATACTTCTCTACATAGAAGGGAATCTATCTTACTTTCATATTTTCATGATATAATCATGAGAATGAGTTTATCAAGGGTTAAATATTACATGGAGATTGTATCTTCAAGAATAATAATGGAGACATTTGTGACTGTCCTTGTTCTTTCTATACAATGAATCAGCCACAAGATAATTACAGAGTAGTTATATTTATAGGAATAGTATACTTCAGAAACTGTTGTTTTCATATGGGCCAGTATTCTATAAATAACTATAATTGGGAATAATCAGTACTGGAATAATTCACTAGAATTTCTAAAATACTGTATGAAAAGGTCAGTCTGTTTGCTATTCAGTAAAATTTTTAAAAGTCTGTTTTCAAGTAGGGGGAAAGAAATGTCCAACAATTAGCAACAAGAGGGATATTGGAATGCTAAATGTTGCTCAAATTAGACATTTTAAAAAGAAGAAACATTGGACTACAGTTAGTAAAATAATTATTTGTATTTTACTGTGTAAACCAATATGGACTAGGAAAAATGGCAGTTAATTTTTTTAAAGACCACTGGATTTTCAACAGCATTTTGGTTCTATTATTTAAAAGTTCTGGGCACGTTGTAGTGATCAATTTACTTAGTCTAATACATACGTAAACCCTCCTTACATTGTTCTGTGCCAGCTGGACTAGTAAATGAAATTAAACATAGTCAAATAAGAAAGTTTCATGCTTAGCTTTCCATTCTGGAAATTTTCATTTTGATGTCCCAAAGGTGCTTTTTCAAAAGGCAACTGGACTTCTTTGTTTTTCCTTAAAGACATTTAACTTCTCATCCAAGAGACTTCTTCCCTTCAGAAGAACTGAACTGAACTGAAGAAGCTTCTTGGAGAAGAAGCGAAATGTCTTCAAGGAAAAACAAAGTCCACTTGTCTTTTGAAAAATCACCTTTGGGATAACCATAATCTGGATGACTAAGAATCTCCAGTACTTTAGAAAATACTTCTAAAATACCACTGTATTTTTTTCTTTCTGCAAAGAAGATGAAAGAAGAGATAAAGTTTTGTAGGGAGTGATAGTAATGACTTTGAAGAAGGCAACCAGAAGCCATTAGGACAGCAAAAAGTGTAGGACAAAGCATGTGTTAATCCCATGGGTAGGAAAGTATTGGATATACAGACTGGCTAAAACCTTTAGACTACTGTAGTCTTCTAATCTATTGGCACTAACTACTATGAATGAACTGGTTCCTCCTCAGCCAAAATCCATGATGGAAAAAGATGAAAAATTCAGATGGACTGGTAATTAAACTCAAAGCAAGAGCAACCAACTACAGAGCAGGAGATATTAGCAGAGGCTAAGTGAGGCCCAGATACTTTTATTCTTTATTTTCCATTTCAGAATCTTAAAAAAAGACTTTAACCCAAAGAATGGTGTTCATTTCAGAAGGGGTCAATCACTGTTTCCATTCTATTAGTTACATTTGCTGTGTGTTTGTGTGTGTGTGTGTGTGTGTGTGTGTGTGTGTGTGTGTGTGTGTGTGTGTGTGAGAGAGAGAGAGAGAGAGAGAGAGAGAGAGAGAGAGAGAGAGAGAGAGAGAGAGAGAGAGAGAGAGAGAGAGAGAGAGAGAGAGAGGATATTTGGTTCTACTACCATAGTCACACATCTATTGAAAAACCAGCCTGTCATTCTTTGTAGTGTACATAAAGGATAAGACTAAGGAGGCATGTCATTACTGAGATATAGTCCAAAGAAAGAGTTCATTTAGTGGGACACCTTTACAACCTTTTGTACAATATTGATAGCTGATATTTTAAAGTCATTTTGCTGAGTTCAGTTGCATGGCCTAATCTGCTCATGTGCATGGCAGCACCATTCAGTCCTGCAGAGTTGGCCAAAAGGCGCTTAAATACACATTACAAGCTTACCTCATTGCAATACAGCTGAAACTCAGCACTGCCAGCTGAAAAGATGGGCCCTGCAAAATGTCTAAGAGGATCCCCCTACAGTCACTAAACTACAAAAAAATCACACTTTCTAGAAATTTCAGTTAGCAAATCTTTTAGAATAATTAAATTTATAATCTAAATATGAATTCAAAACAGTGGGGATGGCTGAGGGTAATTTCGCTTTCTATGGCTTTGGGAATTCCTGCAAACAGCCTAAGGTAAATTGTGTGTCATACTTGATCTTCAAAGTGAAATTGGTATCCCCAGGATAAATTTCTTAACAAGCTTTACTGACACCTTCAGTTATTGTTTGATGATTTTTAGCAATGTTAGTTGAAAGCTTCAGGGTTTCACCCATCCCCACTTAGCAGCCAGACAATGTGTCAATCTGTTAATTTGCCACATCTAAACAGGGCCTTGACATATGTGAGTGGACAGTTGTAGACCTTCACTTCCACTCAACAATCTCAAGAAAAATGTGACAGTCCAAGGCTGTTCCTCATTTTTTGAGTCCTTCACAACCATTAAACATCCACACTGAATGATGAGTAAGAGCAAATTAAAATCTGAGTGATCAAATGCAAATAAACCATTAGGAATATGTAGTGTGTATGTCTCTCTGTGTGTGCATTCATGCATGTATGTGCATATGCTTATTAAACCTAATTTGGATAAGTGGTTTAAATGTAGAATTTTTTTTAAAAAAATATTTTCCTTCCTATTTGATTTCCTATATACCCATTTCAGAGTGAAGATAATTTTAACAATGTACAGCTAGCTACTCACATTTCCTTTTTTTCATTCATGACATTTCTTCATGTCTAACTGTCAGATACGGTGACAGTAAATGGGTGACCTTGTATCTCATCCTAATATGCACTTTTTCACCTGTGGAAATTCTGATTATTCTGATTGCTACTTTCTTTCTGTTTTATTTTCAGGAGCTTTCATATCTCCTAGCATGAAATATGCATGTTTCAGTGTTGCTGATTTTCTTAAGAATGGGAAATTTGTATGCAGGCTCTTGAAAACTTTTATGCACAATGACATTTTGAGTCCTGCAGTTCCAGCTTTGACATTAGAACTCCATAGGTAATCATCTATCTCATCAGAATTTCAGCTGGTTGCATTAATCCATGCTGTTATCCACAATTGCTCACTTTAGTTTGAGATCCAAGAGTTCTTGGAAATATATGTATATCACTTTTGAATCCTGTTCTGAAAATTTAATGCACTTATTCTTTACATTCTAAAGTGAAAATAAAGGGTTAGAGAAAAAAAATCCCATAATAAGGGAGGGATACGATTTGAGTTTATGAGAACTTACTAAAGTTTTACATGTCATACACAAAGATTCTGAGTCACTCTCTCTCAGCCCAATCCATCTCACAGGGCTGTTTTGTGGAAAACAGGAGAAGGAAGGAGTATTAAATATGTTGGCCATATTAAATTATTTATAAAAATAATAAAGGCAAGACAAAAATCTAATAAATAAATAATCACAAATTCCAGTGACAAAATTATATTGATCAAACTGGTTGGTCTGTATTTGCTGGATTTTCCTCCTCCTCCCTTTGTCAATATTGGACAATATTGGTCAATAGGTGGTGCAGTGATTAGAATGCAATATTGCAGGCTAACTATGCCCACAGCCAGGAGCTTTATCCTGACTGGCTCAAGGTTGAGTCAGACGTCCATCCTTCTGAGGTCAGTAAAATAAGGAGCCAGATTGTTGGAGGAAATATGCTGTCATTTGTAAACCTTAGAGCCGTGGTGGCGAACCTATGGCACGCGTGCCACAGGTGGCACGCGGAGCCATAGCGGCCGGCACACGAGGGTTTCCCACCGGCAAACTGGAAGTGCAAAAAAACGCACTTCCAGTTTGCCAGTGAGCTGTTTTTTGCACTCCAGAGGGTTCAGGGAAGCTCCCTGAAGCTCCGGAATGCAAAAAACTACAAAACGGACAAACCGGAAGTGCATTTTTCCGCACTTCCGGTTTGTCCATTTTGTAGTTTTTTGCATTCCGGGGCTTCAGGGAGCTTCCCTGAACCCTCCGGAGTGCAAAAAACAGCTCACCAGCAAACCGGAAGTGCGTTTTTCCGCACTTCCGGTTTGCCCGTTTCGTCGTCCCAGGCTCTGGTAAGGCCTTTGCGCAGGGGTGGGGTGGTGTGCGCATGCGCAGGGGGCAGCATGGGGGGGTGTTGTGCGCATGCGTGGGGGGGAGGGAATGGCATGCTCAAGCGCCCCCCCTTTTTTTGGGCACGCGAGCCTAAAAAGGTTCGCCACCACTGCCTTAGAGAGTACTGTAAAGCACTATGGATTGGTAAAGTGTAGTGTAAGTGCTATTACCTAGTATCCACATATTATCATTGGCCACAATTCAGATTCAGAAACTAACAGGAATCCTGAAGCCATAATTCATCCGAAGAGCATGATCAACTACAGGTATTTTCTGATCGGCTGCATCAGTTGGATAATGAGGCACAATTCTCAAGCCACAGGGCTTAATGCATATGACGATAAGTAGAGCAACACCATTCAATGAGGCTCCTCACTAGACAAGAAGAGGCCTAAGTAACTGCAGCCAGCTACCAGATAGATTTATGTAGATGTTTTGCCTTAAGCATTTGTTGAAATCAAGTGATTGGAATTCCAGCTCATGACTGTTGTTCCTGTATTTTTTTGCTCTTGAACCCTTGACTAGGGGACTGGCTGACTATAGCAATAAGCTCTATCATTCCTGGAATGAATTTGGACAATTTTATTGCTGCTTGAACTTCAAACAGACTTATTTGGCAAGCATCCTTTGCAAAGGTGCTGATTTATGATCTTGTCTACTGTTATCTCTTAGTTGTAGTAAATAATCCCTTAGCAACTATGTGTGTGTGTGCGTGCATGTACATGTACACACACACACACACACACACAATCTGAGACAAACCTCATGTGATTCAGAGTCATACATCAGCATACTTTATGTAGTGTCTGTAATTATTTATGTATGAAGCCATTTATTTTGTCATTATTACTCTTCTAAATTTTTTCTTGTCATTCATTTATAATTTGCATTGGAGAAAGGGATTTATATATTTGAATAGTGAATAGACTGAATGACAACAAATCTTGTCTGCAATTAATATTTTTGCTAATGAAACTGTGATATGGAGAATAAACGCAAACATAGAAATACTGAAAAAAATATTGAAAAAGGTATATACACCTGTTGGTGTGTAATGAATGTACTGGTATACCAGGTGAATGATACTAGATGCTTTTTGCTAAGTCTACTAAAAATGGCTATCTATTGCTTGCTGTACAGCTAGGTCAGCAGTGGGTTCCTTCCGGTTCGGACCGGATCACCCGAACCGGTAGCAACCCACTGGTGATGTCACTGTCGGTGCCGTTCCATGCGCGCCACCATCTTTTTTGTGAATTTTTCCCTTTATGCAGCTTGAAAAAAAGCCCTCCCACCCGCCTGCGGGTGAATACCGACCTTTATTTCTTCACCTGAAGCACAGCTGATGAGCTCCTCAGCAGTGTTTCGGGCTAATTCCTGCTTCTGAGCATGCGTGGAAGTGAAATCGTGAAACATCGAGATGCAAACCGGTGGCGAAAGTAAGTGGAACCCACACCTGAGCTAGGTAAAATACATTAAAAAAAGTCTCAGAATGCTAAACATTAATTGCTAATGTTTAGCAATTAATGAAAGACTAGATTGTAATGGAACAAAAACAAAACAAAAACAAAAAACTGAATGTTCCAGTGATATATGCTTCCCATTCCATATTTACATGTACTAATTTTAACTAACTAAATAACTAAATAACTAACATTATTTGAAAATGCTTATTCAGTTTCAAAGACATGTAAAGAAAATCTGGCCATCATGAAATGTTGTGCCACTGCCCTCTCCCAGCAGTCACATGACCACATTTTGCTTGGCAACCTGTTTGCCAAGTTTGACTGGTTGCCAAGTGCCCCATGATCATGTTATTCCCATTTGCAATTTTCAGAATAACAGAGTTGAAAGGAATCTTGGAAGTCTTCTAATCCAACCTGCTGCTCAGGCAAGAAACCCTATACCAGACAAATGGTTGTCCAATCTCTTCTTAAAACTTTCCAGTGTTAGAGCACTCATACCTTCTGGAGGCAAATTGTTCCACTGATTAATTGTTCTATCAGGAAATTTCTCCTTAGTTCTAGGTTGCTTCTCTCCTTGGTTAGTTTTCATCCATTGCTTCTTGTTCTGCATTCAGGTGCTTTGGTAGCCCCTGAGATATTGGAACACTGCTATCATGTCACCCCTAGACCTTCTTTTCCTTAAACTAGACATACTCAATTTCTGTAACTGTTCTTTATATGTTTTAGGCTCCAGTCCCATAATCATCTTTGTTGCTCTTTTCTGTACTCTTTCTAGAATCTCAACATTTTTTTTTACATTGTGGCAACAAAAACTGGAAGCAGTGTTCCAAATGTTGTCTTATTATAAGTGGCATTAACACTTCACATGATCTTGATTCTATCCCTTTAAAAAAAAACTTTTTTTATTAAACACACAAAACACCACCAACATTAAACATTCAAAAAACAGAACATATAACAAACAAATGGGGCATTTGTGGGGGCCCTATCGATTCTATCCCTTTTTTAATGGAGCCTAGGACTGAATTGGCTTTTTTTGGCAGCTGCAGCACATTGCTAGTTCATATTTATGTGATTGTCCACTAGGATTCCCAAGATCCTTCTCACAGTTACTACTGTTGAGCCAAGTATCACCTATTTTATACTTGTGCATTTGGTTTTTCTTGCCTAAATGTAGAACCTTACTTGTTTCACCATTGAATTTCATTTTGTTAGATAGAGCTCAATGTTCAAGTCTGTCAAGATCCTTCTGTATCTTATCTTCTAATCTTCTGGGGTGTTGGCTATTCCTGCTAGCTTAATGTCCTCTGCAAATAATCAACGAAGAAGCCAGCAAGGAAGGTTGCAAGCTGTTGCCAGCTGCCAAGAAGATCCTCTTTCATCTTTGGGGGCTGGCTGAAAGAACTGCCTGCCAAGAGGAGCTGAACTCTGAGATCCAGGGCTCCATCCCTGCAGACTATTGGAGGCATTCTCTTCTGCTCATGGAGAGAACGGGGCGTTGTTCCTTACCTGAACGCCCCTTCTCGTAGGGCGGAGCGAGCCTCCAAGAATGGGATGATCCAATCCATCAGCCAATCAGGACTGAGTCTGACTCTATATAAAAGCTGTCACCCCGAAGGGCACCCCCTCTTGAGACGAAGGACGGAGTCAGACCCATAGTGTAACAACCTAACCAAACTTTTATTAAACAGCAGGCATGAAAAACTAAAACTCTATGCAAGAAACCAACAGGGAGGGACCTGGAGGCTCGCTCCGCCCTACGAGAAGAGGCGTTCAGGTAAGGAACAACGCCCCGTTCTCCATAGTGGGCGGAGCGAGCCTCCAAGAATGGGACATGCCAAAGCAGTTCAGTCCCTAGGGAGGGCAAACAGTTATTCATGCAGTTCCTCAGCCGATAAGGCAGACTGAAGAACATGCCTCCCAAAATCGGCCTCAGCCGAGGCGAATTGGTCCACCTTGTAATGTCTTATAAACGCCACCGGAGAGGACCAGGTGGCTGCCCTGCACACTTCCTCCAGAGAAGTTCTGGCTGACCACGCCGTCGTGGTGGCCGCACTGCGAGTCGAGTGTGCAGTTAATCCTTCTGGACGTGGAAGGCCTTGCTCATTGTAAACGTCCGCAATGACCGACCGGATCCAGCTGCCAATCAGCGCTGGCGAAGCCTTGTTGCCCATGGATTTCGGATGGAAACAAACAAACAACGCCTCCGAGCGCCGAAAGGGGGCGGTGCGGACGTTGTAAATCTTAACCGCCCTCCGTACGTCAATGTTATGCCACTGGCGTTCCAAGTCCGTGGACGGCCGGGCATAAAAGGAGGGCAAGATCAGGTCTTGTGTTCTATGGAAGAGTGTATTCACCTTCGGAACGAAAGTCGGATCCAGACGGAGAACAACCCTATCGGGATGGAATATACATAAGTCCTCCTGGACCGATAGGGCCGCCAGTTCCGAAATTCGACATGCCGAAGTTATGGCCACCAAGAAGGCAACCTTGAGGGTGAGGTGTCTTAGTGAGACGGTGCATAGCGGCTCGTAGGGCTCCGTCGTCAGTGCCAGAAGAACCCGCGGGAGATCCCACGTCGGGAATCTGTGGACGACGGGCGGCGAGATGTTGGAGGCCGCTCTTAGGAATCGCCGTATCAGCGGATGGGCCGACAGTGTGTCTGCGGTGTCGCAGGAGAGCACGGTGGAGAGTGCCGCCGTTTGGCGACGCAGAGTGTTGGGGGCCAACCCCTTGTCCAGGCCCGCTTGTAAAAAGCGGAGAATACCCACGATGGTAAGGTCCACCGGACAAAGGGAGGCGGCTGAACACCACAAACAAAACGACTTCCATGTAGAAGCATAGATGCGGTCCATCGATGCCCGTCTGGATGACATGAGAGTGTCCACAATGGTGTCGGGCACCCCACGATGAGTTAGGCAGCACCGGTCAAGTGCCAAGCGGTCAGCTTGAACCAGTGAGGGTCCGGATGAAGTAAGGACCCCTGTGAGAGCGAAGACGCGGTCGGTGGTATCCACCATGGTGGGCTGGCCGATAGCGACCGGAGGTCCGCGAACCACGCTCTCCTGGGCCAGTACGGCGCGAGGAGAATCACCTCCGCTTCCTCGATGATAATCCGGCGAATGACTTGCGGGAGTACAGCCAGAGGAGGGAAGGCATATAGGAGACCCCTCGGCCAGGGGCAACGAAGGGCGTCGATGTCCTCGGCCCCTTGAGACCGGTAGCGGGAGACAAACCTCGGGAGCTTGGCGTTGCGGGGAGTGGCGAAGAGGTCGATGACTGGGAGGCCGAATCGCTGCACCAGCTGCTGAAAGATATCCTGGTGCAGGCTCCACTCCGCCGAGTCCACCGCATTGCGACTGAGCCAGTCCGCCGTTACGTTGTCTACTCCCGCTCTGAGCGAGAGCAGGTGGCGCTCCGCCCAGAGTCCCAAGGCTTTGGCCTCCGACATCAGGCCCCGGGAAACCGTCCCACCCTGGCGGTTGACGTGGGCCTTGGTGGTTACATTGTCCATCAATAACAGGACATGTCGGTTGCGGAGGATGTGCTGGAATTCCTGAAGGGCCCGGAATGCAGCTCTCAGTTCTAGAATGTTGATATTCAGGAGGGTCTTCGGCTGAGACCACGTTCCCTGGGCCACCTGGGAAAGGACGTGGGCCCCCCATCCCTGCAGGCTGGCGTCGGTTGTCACCGTCACCCGGCTCGGCTCGAAGAAGCTGGATCCTTCGGAAATCGCCGGGGACCGCCACCACTGGAGAGAGCGACGGACAGAGGATGGGATCAGGATTTTAGTCAAAGAGTTGCTCCTCCCCGCCCGTTGGAAGGGGAGCAGGAGCCATTGCAAGTCCCTGGAGTGCAGTTGTGCCCAGGGCGTGATATGAATGGCCGAAATCATTTTCCCCAGGAGAGACGAAAGTTGTTTCAGAGGTGCCCGTCGTAGGCAGAGCACCTGTTGGACAAGGGTGGTGATATTGTCCTGTCTCTCCTGGGAAAGGAACACCCTGCACTCCAGGGAGTCGATAATAGCCCCTAGGTGGGTAATTCTGTTGGTGGGCCTGAGCTGGCTCTTTTCGATGTTTAAGGAGAAGCCATGCTCCTCCAGGCATTCCATGGTTAACTGAAGGTCAGCCTCCGCACGCGCAAAGGAGGACGAGAGGACTAAAATGTCGTCCAGGTAGCAGTGCATGCGAACGGGAAGGGCCCTCATGCTCGCCGCAAGGGCGGCCAGGATCTTTGTAAAGACCCGTGGGGCGGAGGAGAGGCCAAATGGGAGTGCCGAATACTGATAATGTTCGGACATGTAACAGAAGCGGAGGTACTTTTGGTGGGAAGGCCGAATTGGTACATGTAGATAAGCTTCCGTCAGATCGATCGAGGACATAAAGTCCCCCTTTCGTACACACGCTAGGATGGACTGCAACGTGTGCATCTTGAACCTCTTATATGCGACAAATTTATTGAGTCTCTTGAGGTCCAGGACCGCTCTCCACCCCCCCGAGGATTTTTCGACAAGGAACAAGTTGGAGTAGAAGCCTTGCCCCTGTTGGTCCTCCGGAACCCGTTGGATGGCCTCAATCTCCAACAGGTGCTGGATAGCGGCCAGCATTAGCGACCGCTTCTCGGGCTTGGAGGACTGGGGGCACCTCATGAAATATCCCGGAGGGGTGGAGAGGAGGTCGAGTGCGAGTCCCGATGTAATGGTCTCTCGCACCCAACTATCCGTGGTGGTATCTTCCCATCACCCGGCAAAGTAGCGTAGGCGACCCCCAATGGGAAGGCCTGTGGGATCTACTTGAAGCGGCGGTAGGAGCGCCCGCCTGCACCCCGAAAAGGACGCTTGGCCGGTGGGTCTGGCTTAGGCTTGTCCTGCCCCTGATTCTGGCGGCCGCCCGCCTGATATCTACCCCGGTATCTAGGGGCCCGGTAAGGGCGGCGGGGCGGAGGGGCGGGAGGTGGAGTAGTGGGTTTGTTCTGACCCCGGCGGGTACAGTTAGGGAGGAACTTCCTCTTGTCCTTGGACTCAACAAGGTATGGGTCCAACGCCTCCCCGAAGAGGGACTGACCCTGAACTGGAGAGGTGGCAAGGCGCCACTTGTGGCGAGCGTCCGACTGCCATCCACGGAGCCAGTGCATCCGGCGAGCCACCACGGATGCCCCCATTGATCTCGCTGCGAAGCGTGCGCTTTGCAGAGTGGCATCCGAGGTGAACTGGGCCACCGCTAGTAATTTGTTGATGTCCTGGCGGGTGCGCCCGTCGGAGGACTGCTCTTGCAGCGCTTTGAGCCAGCGGATAGATGTCCGGCAGAAGAATGAAGCCGTCGCCGAGGCCCGGATGGCCCAAGCTGCCGCTTGATGGGAACGCAGAATGGCTTGTTCCGTACGGCGGTCCTCTGGGCGCAGGAGCTCTTCTGAGTCGCCCGGCAGCGGGTTGGCTGAGTAGAGCGCCTTGATGGGCGGGTCAACCGGTGGAACTGGTAGGTGCTGAGCCAACCCTTGTGCCACGTTGAAAAACCGCTTGTCTAATGATGACGGGGCCGCTCCCGCGATCGGTGTCTGCCACTGCTTCGTGACCGAAGTAATGAAGAGTTTCGGAGCGGGAATAACTTCCTCCTGCGAGGTAGTCTCTTCGAAGAGAGGATCGCTCTGCTCCTCGCCGGCTGGTTTGGGCTCCACCGGGGGCATCTTGGCCGCTGCCCTTGCCTTGTGGAGCAAGGATTTAAAGAGGGCCGGGTTAAAAAGGCCCGTGGTTGCGGGGGGCTCCGGTGTGACATCCTCATCAGCGGACAGGTCAAGGTCCAGTCCCGGCTCCTCGGTTTCATGGAGCGACTCCGGGGAAGACGGAGCTGCGGTCGCCTCGGTGGCCCGAGGCGGGTCCTGCTCTGGTGCCGGCAGAGGACGGCGCTGCTGGTGAGGGACAGACGTTGTGCCCGAGGTAGAAGGCGTTGGCGCGGTTGACTGCTTAATGCCCGCCGCGATCCTGTCTCTGATCGCCATCTGGATGAGGGCCTGGACATCTGGGCTCTGAAAGATGGCGGATGCCGTGGGTGGTGGAACAGCCGGGGAGGGGGCGCGGGATGTTTGGGGTTCCTCCCAAATGTCCATGTCCCCCAAACAAAGGTTCGGGTTATCCAGGGATAGGGCCCCCGAGGACTGCCTGGATCTGGAGGTCAGATGATCTCCAGTGTCACGAGTGCGAGGAAGGCCTGATGATGTGGAGGCAGGCTGCTTAGCCTTGTCCTTATGGCCACCCTCCTTGTGGGGGGGTCTCTTGGCTTCGGCTCCTGTCTGATGCAGAGGGGAGCGGTCCCTATGCGAGGTTGGAGGAGCGGAAGCTGCCCTGTCAGTTGAGTCCTGCTTGCTGGACTCCTTGCCGGTTTTGGCCCTCTTCTTGGCTCCGGTGTCTGCCATGGCCAGGTGAAAAAGGGCAGGCAGAGAAGCTGTGGAGGCTGTCTGCGCGTTGGAGCTCTTCGCGCAGCGTCCGAAGAGCAGCTGGCCTGACGAGGGCGGAAGGAGAGCCGAGGGAATCCCTGACGTCGGAGGAGCCCTCCGGAGCGCGTGCACAATTAGCGCTGGCTCCGACAGACAGCTGGGCTCAAACAGAGAGGCCGGCGTGTGTGGGGGAAGCCCCGATGACGCGGGCGGCCTCTGGGGCGCGTGCGCAGCAACGCCGCGGCCCGACAAACAGCTGATGTCTTCGAGCCGCCCGACAGCTGATTTAACGGAACTGAGGGTGGGCGGCTCCTTGCTGCAGGAACGGAGGACTCCCTTGTAATGCAGAGGTCGCAGGAGGAGAAGAGGTTTGCCGTGAATGCCGGCAGCCAAGGAACGGGAGGGCTCTCTTCACTTGCCTGACAGGCAAAGCTCCACGATGTGTTCTGCGCCTGCGCGCTGAAGCCTCCTCTTCGCACTCGGATCGGCAAAGTAGTGCGATGAGCTCAGCGCCTGCGCAGAGGCACCCCCGACCGTCAGCTGTAGGGCGGGCGCTCGGCACTTTGAAGAAAATGGCGGTTCGCGCCAAAAACTGACAGGACGGCCTGACAGGGCTGCAGGGCTCAGGACGAAGCCAGGGAGCGACGGGAGGATTGGAGGCTTTTATGGAGGCGCCGAAACGCTGAAGCCGAAAAGGAGGGAACCGAGAGGCTGCACGAAGGTAGGCTTTTTGACAGGTTGTCGTCAAGGGTTCCCCTCCCCGCGGTAAGCGGCAGAGCCGCCCTGGCCGGTGGTCACTCAAGCGTGATAGCTTCTGTGACTTATAACGATGGTACTACAGGAACCGGATGGCCAGGCCACGAACCAATCCTCTGGGCAGTAGTCCAGAAGACAGACAGCTGTCACAGGACACCAGCTGCCCCCCCCACACACGATGGAAGTTAGTGGGGTTAATCTCACTTACTGATTGTAGAATTTGTAGAATAAGACGAGTTGTGAAGAACCTGCTAGGTTAGGTAACACTAGTCCCAGACTTAGGACTGAGTCGAAAGAGGGGGTGCCCTTCGGGGTGACAGCTTTTATATAGAGTCAGTCCTGATTGGCTGATGGATTGGATCATCCCATTCTTGGAGGCTCGCTCCGCCCACTATGGAGAATGAACTTCTCCACTGGGCTGAAGAAACGGAGCTCCATTTCTGCAGCCTTTGAAGATGTTCCTTTGCCCTATGTGTATGGAGGGGAACTTCTCAGAAGGACTTCAGAAATTAGATCTTCCTGATCAGATCTTCCCGATCTAAGATGCATTCCTGCAGGATTTTGGAGGAGTTCCCTCCCTGCGCATGGAGGGGAGCTGAAATCCTTTGACATTCGGTCTGTTGAATGATCCTGCAGATCGCTTAATAACTGTAGCCACAAGTGCTGTCCATTTTGCTCAACAACTGAAATTCCAATCTTAATTATAGTTGTAAATTGAAGACTATTTGCAGCTTATAAATCTCTCTTGTTCCCTTTTTTTAAAATTTATTTTTCCTCATTTTACTTGTTTGTACCTTGAAGTATCTAATAAAGCAAAATTAAAATATTTTATATAGTTCTGCATAGTAAAAAGGTATAAGTCAAGAGGCCTCAATCACAATCATATGTGTGCAGAATGTTTTGTTTCTTAATAGATTACCAATGGATTGGTTTTGCCACACATATAAATATTCATTTCTCACTGGTGACAAAACTGTCATTTGGGCAAAACTGCAATGAGCAAACAGGTATCTTTTCTGTCTTAAGTTTCAGCCATGAGCAATGGAGTGAAACCCACCAGCATTGACTGAAAGACCAATGACAGTTTATTTTATTCTTATCAGGAAAGCAATATCTTGTTCGCTTACATGGGAAGAGAGATTTACCGAATCACATTGCTGAGAGAGAAATAGAAGTTTGAACAAAGAGTTGTCAAAAGGAAAGATCTACTGATATAAACCAGACATGGTGGCACTGTAGAAAACATATAGAAGACAATTCTCAAGAGAGTTTGCAGTTTCAGATGAAAGTTATCAGGTGTATCAGATTTAAATGATTTGGCATCACAAGACTGATAGCTGGATAGCAGCTGAACTTCTAGTCATCTGCTGCTGAGCTTTTTGCACAAGCAACTAAAAAAGGAAGTAGACCAAAATAGGAGAATTTTGGTTAAGCAAAAATTCCCTTAATTAGGCTGTGGAATCCAAAACTTAACAGCAATTTTGAGGTAGGCCAGGAAGCTGACATATACGATCCCTTGCATCAAATGCAAATATACTGTATAAATAACAACCAAGACTCACTTAACTTTAGCAAGTAATTGTCTTTCAACAGTGCCATTTTCAGAATATCATCATGCAATTCTCCGAACAACAGAGTATATTAATGAACCAAACATGTATTAAGGTAAAAAAAAACTTTTAAAATACATTTGGGGAAAAATAGACATGAAGAAAAAGGCACACAAAACATATGGGCATTCTTTGTTATGCTGATTTTTGTTAAAGTTGCAATGATACAGAAATGGAATACAATGAATTGATGGTGAAAAATAAGATTTTGATGTTGGACAACACAAACCAAACAATAATTCTTTTTCAAATTGTAGACAAACATTACTACTCTTTTTGGCAAGATTTAGAAAATCACATTCAGTTATGCATCTTTGGAAACCATTCAGTTCATGAGTGGGAAATAATTAATTGAATAATGTTATATATGCCTGTGAATATCAACATTTGTTGAGTGTTGATATTCATTTGTCAGTTTCAGGATTTACAATGGAATGATATTCTATTTTATAATTTTAAACATTTATATAGCTGCTCATATCGAATTCTGGGCGGCTCCCAATCAGAAATTACAAAACCAATAATTAAACAACATAATACAAAAATATATTAAAACCATAAACATTAAAAATCTGGCACCAAAGAAAAACAGTCCCACATAAAATCTTCTCACCCATCTCACCCTATCCCAATGCATGGGGGAGAATCCAGGTCTTCAATGCTTTTTGGAAGACTAGCAGGGTAGAAGCCTGCTGAACTTCGGGGGGGGGGGGGAGTATTCCCTAAGATGGTAATGTTTAAGTGAAAATACTAGGAGCATGTCCATCCTATCTGATCTGTGAGCTTTCTAGAAGATCATAAGAGTTGGGGCCAACTTCAGCTTAGGATGAATGATGTTTTAAAAGGCAGATGCACCAACAGAAAAAGGCTCATCACCTAGTCTCATCAGATGGAACTCCTTAGCAAACAGAATCCACAATACAGTAATCCCTCGTTTTTCGCGGGGGTTACGTTCCAAAAGCAACCCGTGATAGGCGAAATCCGTGAAGTAGGAACCTTTATTTTTTTTAACCCCTCCTACCCGGCTTCTGCGTTTTCGGTGCCCAAACAAAGCCTGAAAAATCCTCCAACCTCTCCCTCTCTTGACGTCTGCTGTGGCTGCTTGGCACTGATCTCCTGAGCGAGCTTGTAGGGCGTTCCTTCATCAATTTGGCCCGAACAGCCATTTTCCCTCAGGGAAAGCTGGCAGCGCGGCCCGCCCTACAGCTGATGAGCGGCAGTCCTTCTGCGCACGCGCAGAGCTCATCGGACCGCTTTACTCGCCTGCCGCTGCCAGACTGAAGCAGGAGACCACCATGCAGGCGCAGAACTCATCGGAGAGGTTTGCGAGTCCCGGAGCCGCGCGCTTTGTCGCTGACTGCCTGGCCGCCCATGCAAATCCGTGAAGCAGCGAGACCGTGAAAGGTGAACTGCGATATAGCGAGGGATTACTGTATACCTCTCCTGCCTGATATGATGGGATGGTTAGATTTAATTGGGAAACAATGGTCCCTCAAATAACTTAGCCCCATTCCAAAGAGGGCTTTAAATGTCAGAAACAGCACCTTGAATTGCACCCAAAAGCAAACTAGTAACCACTGCAGCTCACAGAGCATAGCTTTTATGTATGAATACACATGAAGAGGCACATGAAACTTCTCATGTCACTGCATTTTACACCAGCTTCCAGATATACTTCAAGAGCAAGCCCATGTAGTGCATGTTAGAGTAGACTAATTAGGAGATGACCAGAATATGAGTAACTGAGCAGAGTCTCGTGATTCAGGAATGGGTGCAATTGGTGCAGAACACAAAATTATGCAAGGGCTTTCCTAGCATAACGCAAGCATCACACTGTCCAAATAATTGTCCTACCTCTCTATAAGAGAGTCAGAAACACACAAACTGTTACCTTCTACTTTTAAATGTCTTTGAGCATTCTTTGTAGTTCCATCAAAAATAAGATATGTATAATGTAAATTATCCTGCAGGTCCATCAGTTTAGAATATGTCTTGCCTCCTTGTCTATCTGTTGCTTTGATATAAAGTACAATTCCACTAAACATAACCAAACAAAAATAATCCCAAACAAAAGAAGTCAGCAAGAGTTAGCAAGAGCTAAACTGACAACTATAGAGATAGAAACCATATTTTTTTCTGTTGAACAGGTGGAACAGATAACCTTTGCTCATTCCTCCTTCACTTCCCAGCTCCTGCTGTGATCTCCAGCCTTTATCTAAGGAAAACATGGTCCTCTGAGGTAGGTGTGTGTGTGTTGGGTTCCTACAGGTGCGGTCCACTCTATAGCACCAGTAGCGGCCCGTTGGTGATGTCACAGTACTGGTGCGGTCGGTTGCCAGTGCCTGGGCGCCACCATTAAAAAAATTTTTTTTAATTTTTTTAAAAAAATTTCTTCTGCGCATGCCCAGAAGCCAAGCTTCCGGCACTGCGCATACGCTGCCTTCCTAGCCCACAGTGAGTCCAAGCAGGAGAGGATGGCTGAGGGAGCGTGTGAGACACTGAAAGAACGGGCGGCAGGAGCTATCTCCATTCCCCTCCCTTCAGCAGTCCGAGAAGCCACAAACGCGCAGTGATGATCCTAGGCATTTTTGCACGTTCAAGGCTTCTCGAGCTGCTGAGGGGAGGGGGAATGGGCAGCAGGACCTATCTCAGTTCCCCTCCCTTCAGCAGTCCGAGAAGCCATGTCCACCCGGTCACATGGCCGGCAAGCCACACCCACAAAATAAGCCACGCCCACAGAGTGGTAGTAAAAAAATTAGGAACCCGTCCCTGGTGTGTGTGTGTGTGTGTGTGTGTGTGTGTGTGTGTGTGTGTGTGTGTGTGTGTGTGTGTGTGTGTGTGGTCTGTGTGTGGTCTGTGTGTGTTTCTGTATGTAAACCAAAAGGTTAACTCTGACAAGAGACTGGAAGTTAAGTCAATGCAACTGGACTTCTTTTTTGTTTATTTGAAACATTTCACTGCTTATCCAAGTAGCTTCTTCTGAGCAAAGTGGAACAGGTTGTGTCTGAGGCCTTCACCTCTATTGAGGGAAGGATTTTCCATTTTGGCATAATTAGATTCCTTCACTCCTCTCTCAAACCATCTTTCTTTCCTATTTAGGAAATTTTAGCCAAGGAGCAAAATGCCACAATACAATTGTTATTCCAAGAGATTATATGTTTAGGTATCCTATTTACAAGGTTAACAGTATGAGAAAAATCATTAATTGATTGTCTCTTCTTTTATCATGGTGTCAAAAAATGACCAATTTGAACACTAGTATACCAAATCATTATTCTGAGTTTGAATTGAATACCAGTTTATGGTAGTCATGGGTATATAGAAATACTATAATGAAGCACATCTGACACATATAAATATATCCACAAATATGCGTTTTGCAAAAATTTTAATATAACAGTCTTCATTCTCTCAATTCTCTTTATTGCACAGAGTCTACTTAAAGTCCTTTTTGATCCTTAAAATCTCTTTTACCATTCAAAAAGCCAATAGGTTTATATTTTCAGGGAGCTTTGTGGTTTGAATACCAACTTCATTGGACAGAAAAGTTAAGATTCACATAACTTGTAAATCCCACTTAAGCTACAGAAACAACGTTGTATTTTAAGAATATATCTTGCAATCTTTTCCTTTAAGTATTTATAGCAATTGTATCAATGACAGGGAGGTTTTATTTTTTTAAAAAACTAAAGGGATTTAAGCCATATACCCGTGATGGCGAACCTATGGCACGGGTGCCACAAGTGGCACGCGGAGCCATATCGGTGGGCACGCGAGCTCAGGTCCGGCGTGCATGTGTGCACCAGCCGGCTGATTTTCGGGCCTTCTGGGCCCACTGGGAGTCGGGAAACAGGCTGTTTCCAGCCTCCAGAGGGGGTGGGGAAGGCCGTTTTCGCCCTCCCCAGGCTCCTAGAAAGGCTCTGGAGCCTGGGGAGAGCGAAAAATGGGCGTGCCATTGCATGCTGGGAGCAGGGGGGTCATGCGTGCATGTGCGGGGGTGCATGGAATTATGAGTGTGGGCACGCACACACGTGATCCCCCGCATTCCCCCCCTTTTGGCACGCAAACCAAAAAAGGTTCGCCATCACTGCCATATACCAACCTTTTCATAATTTAAATATGAGTTGGGTGACTGCATAAATCTGATGATAGATAGATGAGAGAGAGAGAGAGAGAGAGAGAGAGAGAGAGAGAGAGAGAGAGAGAGAGAGAGAGAGAGAGGGAGGGAGGGAGGGAGGGAGGGAGGGAGGGAGGGAGGGAGGGAGGAGGGGGGAGGGAGGGAGGGAGGGAGGGGGGAGAGAGGGAGGGAGGGAGGGAGGGAGGGAGGGAGGGAGGGAGGGAGGGAGGGAGAGAGAGAGAGAGAGAATGAATTTCCAGATACTTGAGACTAAATCTTGAAGCTCATCACAAAGAAATTGTTTCCCTGATTTCAAAATGCAATCCAAGCATATATGGATTGTGCCCAGAAAGCAAATGTTCATTTTACTGATTCAATTTTTATACCATTAAAACTCTTTCAATCTAACCTGAATTTTTAACCTGCAATCAGAAGACCTTTATAAAATATAAAATTGGAGGGGGAGAGCATAAATTTTCAGTGGGGGAATATCATAAATCTCATCCACTTCTTCACTCTTAAGATTGCTACATACTTTGGGGGAAAACTGTTCCAAAGTACAGCTTAATGGTCCAGCAAAATGCCTTATGAATAGTTATTAGTATTAGTACACACTTCCATTTCATGTTTTAAATCTGTATTGCGTTGGACATCTGAATGAAATATTATAATTATTAGCCATATATTTATGTATGGTTCGGTCTAATCAAAGAATCTGCAGCTCCAATTGCATAGTGGTTTACCAGGAATTGTGGCTGAGAGAAGAAAGCAAATTAAGTAAATGGTGATGTTACCCTCACCTTTTAAAAAATAAAATAAAATAAAAGGTTTCCATTCTTATTTTGTAACTCTTAAGCCCAAAGTTTGAAAGACTGAAATTATTCCTGGTAAACCACTGTGCAATTGGAGCTGCAGATTATCAAAGTCCTGCTGAGTTTTCAAAGATGACTCCAGAGCATTATAATAGGTCATTTAAAGCTTCAACAGGAATGTTTTCCTTCAATGATAGTTTCTGCAAAGCACCTTAACAAAGCTACTTTGTGAAGCCCTGCCTCTTCTTCCACTTCTAAAAGCAACCATGTGTTTTACTTTGAGATGCTTTAAAGATGTCATCTATCAGTTTTAATAACTGGGTGGGGCTTCATCTCGTGCCCTGCACATACAAGAGTTACAATCTAACTCTACCAGTTAGCTTCTATAAGTGCCAGAAGATTGATTTGCCATCAAGACAGAATATTGGCAAGAGATTAATTGCATCTTAGAAGGATGTGGAAGGTTGAGCTTGCTATATTCATCAAGAACACTTTAAACTAGTTCAAAGAAGAGAAAGTAGTAAATACCACAAATGAGTATATAGTTCAGAAGTGAGGATGGAGAAAGTGGTCTTACAGCCAGAAACCAAAAGATAGGACATAGGGAAAGAAATAGACAATATAAGAGGCAAGCCAGAAAGGAATGCCAACTCGAGACCAAGGTGGCTTCAAAGCAATGCACAAAAACTGGGGAACATGAACTGGAAATCATAGCACAGAAAAATAAATACAATGTCACAGGTATTATTGTAACATGATATCATGATACACAGGAGTGGTGCATAGTGTTGGAAAGTCACAGCTTATATAAAACAAATAGGGTCAACAAAGAAGGAGAGGAAGTTTCCTTGGATGTGATGAAGAATCTATAGAAAACCATGTTTTGGAGCATGCAGAACTTGTCTGGGTAAGAGAAAAGGAAAGAGAAATTTAAAGAAACATAGTTTCTTTGGTACTGGAGTTTGGTACTGTATAGGCTTCAGGACAAGCTGAGGAGGAGGGTGAAATTTTTCTGCAGCAGATGACCACCTATTAAGGGAGAAGAGACAGTGATTCTGGGAGATTTTAACTACACAGATATTTGTTGAAAATGTTATTCTGTGTCACCTTAGAGATCTGAGAAATTTCTTATCCTCTCTTGCAGACAACTTCATTTGTCAAAAGGTAGAAAAGGGAAACAAGGGAGTATGCTACCCTGGATTTAATCTCACCAACAGGGAAGAAATGGTTGATGAAGTAAAGGTAACTGGGAATTATCTGAATCATGGGAAGGAAAAACTGCAAACAGTCAGACTTTAATTAAACTTCAGAAGAGCTGACGTTGACGGACTCAGAAGGGTAGTAGGAAGGATTCAATGGATTGATATTGTAAAAGAGAAAATTATCCAAGACACTAAAGGCACAAAACTATTAACTATTCCTACAAGAAGGAAGAATCAGAGTTGGGATTCAGCCAGTTTGGACCAGTTTGGGCGAACTGGTAGTAGCGACCTGAGCCTGGGCGCAATCCCATCCTATATCACTGTTTTTTTTATGCCGCACGCATGTGCGGATGGTGCACGCGAGTGAATTGCCATGTTACTTGATGTCACATGCATGTGTGGACAGTGTGTGCATATGAATTGCCGTGTTTTGTGATGTCCCACGCATGTGCGGATGGCGCTCACATTTCTGGTGCTGGGCAAACCGGTTGTGACCGGTGAAGCCCACCTCTGGGAAGAATGAGAAACATCCAATGAAACCAAACTGGATCTACATGGAATGCTTAAAAGAAAGAAGAAATGAACAAGAAATTGAAAGAGAGGAATATGTCCAAAGAGAAATACAAAGCAGGCTGTAAAAAGTCCAGGTCTAACATGAGAAAAGCTGAAGTCCAGTATGAAGTTAGGCTAACAGTAGCTGCCAAAAACAAGAAAAAATATTTTCACAAGTATGTCAGAAGTAAGAGGAAAGAGACAATAGATCTTCTATATAGAGAAAATGGTGAAATGAAAAGGCAGAACTTCTCAATTCCCATTTTGTATCTGTTTTCTCTCAGAAGCTGCTTGAACCCTCAGTTGGCCTCTTCTATGCCTAATTGGGGGAGGGAGTGAATTGAAGCTCAAGGAAACAGCAAATGAGGAAATTCTGGCTAATTTAAATAAACTAAAGTCTCCAGAGCAGGGGTGGGTTCCTACTGGTGTGGACCAGTACTGCGCACTGGTAGCGGCCTGCTAGTGATGTAATTTTTATCGGAATTTCCGGCGATTTTTTTGGGTTTGGATGGCTTTTCCTCGTCCTCTGCTTTGGGAAAAAGCCCTCCCGCCTGCCCTCAGGTTAATACTGACCTTTATTTCTTCATCTGAGCACCTCCTCAGCTGTGTTTCGACCTGAAACGTCCTTCTGAGCATGCACGGAAGTAAAATTGCTCAATAGGATGTGCGCACGCGCAAAACATCATGATGTGCACCGGTAGCAAAGGTAACTGGAATCCTCCCCTGCTCCAGAGCCACCTGAATTACACACTAGAGTTTTGCAGGAACTAGCCAAGGTAATTGCAGAACCACTCTCAATAAGTTTTGAGAAATCCCCAAGAAAAGCTGAAGTTCCAGAAGACTGGTGGATGGTTAATGTTATTGCTATTTTCAAGAAGAAGGAAGAAGTGGGATCCAGGAAAACAAAGGCCTTTAGTCTGAGATCCAGGCTAAGGAGCCCCAACTCTTTCTCATATGGGAGCTGCTCTAGCAACATTGTGATATTGGTTGCCCTTTCCAGGGGTGAAATCCTCCCGGTTCACTCTTACCTGTTGGTCGCCGCACAGCCAAACAACCTGGTGGCGTTCGCGGCGCGGGGCTTCCCCCGCCCGCTTTCCCCGCCCACCTGGATGCCGGCATTTGATTCTTTTGCCCTCTGCGCAAGCAGAACACTTTGCGCATGCGCAGAGGGCAAAAGAACACAAATGCTGGCATCCAGGTGGGCGGGGGAAGCAGGTGGGGGAAGCCCCACGCCGCGAACGCCACCAGGTTGTTCGGCTGTGCAGCGACCAACAGGTAAGAGCGAACCGGGAGGATTTCACCCCTGCTTTAAGCTCTATAATAATTTGTTAAAGTCACAACATCTCAAATGCCATCACAGTATTATCAAAGATTTGTATAAAAGCATTATCATCTACTTTATTTTTAATTCCATTCTTAAGGATTTTGTGTTCTTTTTACAGAAGCTGCACACTGGATTGATATTTTCATTAAGTAGTACATGATCACAAGTTTATTGGCAATAACAGAAACAAAATGTCATTTTTCATTATTAAGTATTCTGATAGTTGGTAGCTCTATTCAATGGGATCCAATCCTTGGGGTGAGTCCAAGGAATATCTGCAAGCTTGCTGGAAAGACAGCCCTTGAATAAAGGGCTGCATTGGATAAAGACATTCATATCTGCTATAAGTCATGCTACAAATGTGTAGGTCCATTGCAATTGACATGGTCTAGCATGGTTACCTAGGAAAAGTTCAGGTGATTTCGTCCAAATGAAGTGGACAAGGTCCTCAGAGCTGCAACTTGCAACCACCTGCATATAAGATGAATGTACCTGTTGAGTTCTGGTACTGAAGAGTCAGGAGGCAAGTTGAGTGACAACATCTCTTTTTATTAGGTAAAGTGAGAACTCCAGCAAAAGCCCAGCTGGTGGCTCCTGTTTAAATAGGGAGCTCCGGCTGGGGAGAACCAATCATTGCTTAGCAGTCTCTGCTCAACATAACGGACCTGATTGTAAACTGCCAAGCTAGTATGTAAATCTCAGGCACAATATCTAACCAATCAGTGATTAGCAGTCATTGTCAATAGAGTGGACCTGGTTGTAAACTGCCAAGCTAATATGTAAATATCAAGACACAACAGTACCTAGATAAATAAAGAAACAAACAAACGTACCTCCTGATTGATCAAAGCTCCCAAGAGACAACATGTAGCTGAAGCCAGGCAGTGGTAAATACATCCTTAAAGGAAGAGATGGCTCTGTCAGCTCTTAAAGAGGCAATGGTCCATCCCTTCCTCAGGAAATAATCCCTGCAACCAATGGTTCTTGCTCAATGATAACAATTCTTAAGTGAATTATTTACCAGTTTTGAAATGACTGTTTGACCTGTGCATATATAATGGAAATATGTGTTTGTTATATGTTATACATTCCCCCCCCCCAATTGAATTCAATCTGCATATGAAATCATATAGGTAGTCCTTGACTTACAAACACAATTGAGCCCAAAATTTCTGTTGCTAAGCAAAACAGTTGTTAAGTGAGTTTTGCCCCATGTCACGACCTTTCTTGCCACAGTTGTTAAATGAACCACTATAGTTGCTAGGTTAGTCACACAGTTCTTAAGTGAATCTTGCTTCCCCCATTGACTTTGCTAGTCAGAAGGTTACAAAAGATGATCACATGATCCTGGGACACTGTAGCTGTCATAAATATGAACCAGTTGCCACACATCTGACTTTTTTAAAAAAAAGTTTTTTATTTATAATACAATTAAAAAACAAACAAACATAAAGAACAAAAAGACATGTACATGACGGGCAATCCAGTTTACATATTTTCATCAAATTACTTCTTTTCCTAAATATACATCTTTATCTCTATCTATCGTATTTTTCGGAGTATAAGATGCACCTTAGTTTTTGGGGAGGAAAACAGGGGGAAAAAAATCTGCCTACCAGGTATTCATCTGGCTAGTGTCCTTAGTCTGGTCAGCTTCAGCACATTATTTATTTATTATTTATTTATTTATTATTTATTTATTTATTACTTGTATTTATATGCCGCTCAATTCCGCAGGGACTCTGAGCGGCTAACAACAATACAAATAACATCAATATAAAAACATTTGAAAACAGAATTAAAATATAATATAACAATGTATAAAATAATCAATCAAATCAATCATTCAATCCTTTCCTTTCAGGGGCCAACATCGATAGTCAATGGCCCTGGTTAGGACTTAAAAAAACCTTCTTCTGAGAGAGTAACAATGAAAGAGCCTGCAAGCCAGTAAGAGCTGGGAAGTTCGTTAGCACCTGGTTAGGGCTAGAAAAAAACTTATTAGGAGCAAGTAGAGCAATGAAAAAAACCCTGCAAAGACTTAGGACTGGAAAAACCTTCTTCGGAGGGAGTAACAATGAAAGAGCCTGCAAGGTAAGAGCTGGGAAGATCTGTTAGCACCTAGTTAGGGCTGGAAAAAAAGCTCCAAAAAACTACATTCAGAGTATAAGACGCACCCAAATTTTCAGCCACTTTTAGGGAGGAAAAAGGTGCGTCTTATACTCCAAAAATACGGTAAGTATATTTCCCTTTTTTGTATATTATTAATTCCATTTTCCTTCTTTAATAATATAAAATTCTGTATATCTCCAATTTATCGCTAGTTCATAATCCCAACATTCCTCTTAATTTCCCACCAGTGGTATAATTTGCTCCAGATTTCGAAATACTCTGATTCATTTTTATCTTTTAGCTCCATCGTGAGTCTGTCCATTTCTGCATAAGACAATATTTTATACAGTATCTCTTCTTCTGTGGGGGTTTCTTTGTTTTTCCACTTTTGAGCGAAAGCCAATCTTGCAGCAGTCAAAATGGCCACACATCCGACTTTTGATCATGTGACCATGGGGGTGCTGCAATGGTCATAAGTGTGAAAAATGGTCATAAGTCACATTTTTCAATGGCATTATAACTTCGACCCAGCGGTGGGTTGCTCCCGGTTCGGACCAGTTCTTAGAACCGGTAGCGGCGGGAGGCTCCTGCGCATGTGCAGGAGTGCGTGCGCAAACTGGTAGCAAACTAATTCAGAACCCACTACTGCTTTGAACGGTCACTAAATGAATAGTTGTAAGTCAAGGACTACCTGTACTGGTTACTGACATGGGGGGGAGCACGGGGGCACAGGGAAGAGAGGAATAGTTTTTCTAAAGTCAATTTGATTCAAGTAGAGGGAAAACATGTCCTTCTCTACAATCATTCATTCACTTATTGCAGTTACATCTCAAGTTTTCTTTAAGATTTCAATCTGTCCTTCCATTTTATTCCCAAACAACTCCAAAAATAATCTGAAAGGTACGTTGAGTTGAGATAGATACTGGTTCAGAGTTTCCCAAGTAAGCTTTCATATTGACGAATGGACTTGAACATTATCTTTCATGGTCCTAATCCAATAGTTTCATCACTATTCCATATTGGCTATCTTAAATTAAACAAGATTATTAGTATACTAAATTAAGTAAGAAGTCCCTAAACTAACTTGTTGATTGTTATTAACAAACCATTCTAATTTTTAACTTCTGTTCCACTTCATCTCCATCAAAATCAGAAATCCATGTCCTAAACTGAATGAAAAATTTCTGATCCACTGGAATAAAGATTTCAATCTAACTCACAGCAGGAATGGCAAAGAAAAAAGGCGCATGCTTTGCTGTAGACATGGGAGCAGTTCAAGAGCACACTGACATTCAGAAAGTGTATCTCCAAGACTTGCTTTCTTCCTATGAACTGTTGCTTTCAGAGCCTTGAGTTCATTATTTTACTGCTACAGTTCACATTACTGGATTCACTTGGGAAGAGGAACCTGAAAAGATTTTTAACCAGAGTGAAAGATAAGGACATGAAACTCATCCTAGGGAAGAAAATGGACAGAAGGCACAAAAATAAATTTTATATTTGAACAGAAGTTTTGAAGCTGTCTAAAAGAGAGTTTCGAAGCCTCCTATAAGTCTATTACAACAATTTACATAATTAAATTAAGAGAGTTCAGATCAAATTACTGTAAGCAAGGCAATAAATTTACTATGCAGTTCTATAGATTTCTGCTCAAAAATCTCACAAAGTTTATTAAGCCTTATTCCTTAATTATTCTATTTTTTAAAAAAAAAACCTAATGCAATGTACTTTGCTTTCTTTTAAGCATTTAGGTCACTTTTGTAGCCAAAATATTTGTAATAAATTTAAACATATAACAACATTACCCACAAATATAAAGCAGGATAACACTGAAACTTAAAATTCATAAACAAGCTGCAATATTTCAAGTTTTCAAGAACTCAGTCAATATTACCTCCTGAACCTATCTCTATTCAGCTAACTCTTCCCAATCCCAAATAAATTCCCCGAGTAATATTGAGCAGACACAATGGTGATAAAGAAATAGATTTTTTTAAATCTCTCCAGCTCTCTCTGCCCATCCCAGATCAAGCTTGATTACAGGTCTTTTTTCCATTTGTAGTCTACAAAATTGTTTCATTATCTGCAACTACCTATTCCTCATTCAGTGGCCTCAGTTTGGACTATTCGCAAAAATAACAGGGATAAATGATAATAAAACATTATTTTCCAACCAATGTGTGCATCTATGACCAAATTTTGTCTATGTTACAATGAACATGACAATGCATGTTTACAGTGAAAGTATTGCTGGCATAGCTGTATGAGAGAACTTTATCTGAATGAGATGGCAGTGATCTTTGCGGCATCTCTCTATTCCCCCTCCCTCCCTCCCTCCCTTCCTCCCTCGCAGTCACATGTGTTCACTTAGCAACCATTTCACTTATCAACCTGGTTGCTGGAATGGAACTATCTTGCTGAATGAGGAATGAGTACATTAGGTTTGCCATCATTTTTCCTGAAAATCAATCTTAAGTGATGGATACAATTCAGATGCCATAATTCTTTTGTTAAATGTGAGAATGGAGAGGCATAATAGCTAGAAAAAGGTAAGAGAGAAGGTATATTTGTTCCTGCTAATATTATCCATAATAATGGATACACCCTCCATTATTAAGTTATTTGAGTTGTGAGGTAATATGATGGCTTTATTGTAAGGATGTTGATCCATTTCCAGTAAAGAGAAATCCCAAACACAGGGGCAAGGAAACTCCAGCATCACTTGGGGATTCCAAGTGAGAATAAAAGGGAGGAGCTCATTCTGATTACCCCATTTCTCCTCAAGAATTATGGACTTGGCTATGAAAGATCATGCTGAACATTTTTCTGTATGCATTCTAGAGATATATATTTTCAATCTTTTCTTAATTGTATCTTTCAATTTTCTCTGCATTTAATAGATATTTTCCCCTTCTAATAGATATTCTATACCTCAAACTCTTTTCATCCATATTCAAAGACTTCTGGGGATCCAACTTTGAAACCTGACTACATGATTAATTGTATGCATGATATTTCAGAAATATTTAACTGTTCTATTGTTAATTGAACGTTGACTTCAGCCCTTTCCCTGGTATTGTAGGCCCGTATTGTAAATGCCAGGAATAAACTAAACATAGTAACACAGTGATCAACCAACATAAACTCATTAAATTACTTCATAAATCATTATTGATATACTGTATAGATACTAGGACTTTCCATAGCTCATAAGAAAATTATCCTTTGGCATGACGAGCCACTTCACCATAAATACTATGGATATCATTGTAGGAGATTCCCTGAACATTGTAGTTAACAGAATAACAGTTAGAAGGGACCTTGAAGGACTTCTGGTCCAATCTGCTGCTCAAGTAGGAGACCCTGTACTATTCCAGACAAGTGGATGTAAAGGCTCTTCTCAAAAGCCTTCAGCGATAAAGCACCACAACTTCTGACAACCCACAACTTCTGAAGGCAAGCCTTCTTCTACATATGTAATAAAAAATAAAGTATCTGTTATTGTTTGGTTCACCTGCCTGAATTAAAAGGGGAAACTCTTCTGCAATGTCATCAAAGATATTAACTAAGGACTATGGAAACAAGAAACATTGACAAACAAGAAACATTGAAAAAAATGATATCCAAAACACTCATTTTTTCTTTTTCTTTTTGTTCCTGACTTTTCCCCTTTTCCATTTCTACATATGATTCAGCCACTGAGCAGCTTTCACAAATAGTTTATATAATGCATTAGGTAATCATTTCACATTATAGCATGCAATATAATGCCATCACCCACCTAGTCCTCTGGGTATTTAAAACTGATTGTTTCATAATTTCTTTAATATCTTCCCACATATCCAAATCATGCTCACTGCTGTGTTATTCCCTGGCTTGCAGTTATTCACCTATAAAACAAAAATAAATGAGTCCCACTTTGGTGCTCTCCAATCTGTTTGAATCTACAAAATATACTTAAGAATAATGGCATTATACTTATATTGCACTTTCCCTTTGGAAAGCTATGAATAGCTTTTAATGTAACCCATTAGTCTCCAAATCCATTGACTCAGTACCTGTTTAGCAGCAGCTTTAAAACAACATTGCACAGAAGGTGTCTTTGCATTAAACTGAAAAGGCCAATTTAGATTTATTATTAGAGTTGGAAGGGACCTTGTAGGTCATCTAGTCCAACTCCCTGCTCAAGCAGGAGTTCCTACACCATTTGAGACAGATGGCAGCCCAGTCTCCCCTTGAAGGTCGCAAGTGTTGGGGCTCTCACAACCTCCGCTGGCAAGCTGTTCCACTGGTTGATCGCTCTCACTGTCAGAAAGTTTCTCCTCACTTCCAGGTTGAATCTCTCCTTGGTCAGTTTCCATCTGTTATTCCTTGTTTGGCTTTCTGGTGCCATAGAGAACATCCTGACCCCCTCCTCTCTGTGGCATCCCCTCAAGTTGCCAGAATGCTCATTGAGAGTAAAGAATGGGCCTTTCCAGAAGGATTACAATAAATGGCTTAAGAAGCAGATTCTCCAATTAAAACAGAGATAAAAATCCATTCTCATACATATGTTTTCCCATAGGCAAGCCTTTGAATGTTTTTTTCCCCCAAGACAACAGCAAGGAATACCATCACTGCCTGGAGAGAAGGCTAAAAACAGGACAAGCTAATCTCTATCATCAGAACTGGTTTACTCGGAATGTAGTTGAGTGAACTTAATCAGACAGAACTATGTTAGCTTTTGGTCAAAACAATATTTTCTTTACCTTTCTAAACAACCTCTGTCGTAGCTTCTAGGCAAGTCACACCAAGTCTAGTATCACAATCTCACACCACTGATTTATTTTTAAAGCACAATTTTTTTCCATTCATTTTTTTACTCATTGTCAAATTACATGACTGGATGTAATTCCAATATTTTATTACTGGACTTTATTAATGAGTACAGAAGAGTGGAATTATGGGAGTTCCATTGTCACCATAACCTAACCATCATAATGCAGCATCCGTTTTCTTGACTACTATTAGCTGTATAGATAACACATAGAGATTCAGTTGTTACATGCTATAAGCAGGAGATGGTAGCTTATGGGGCTCAACTAGAGTAAAATTGCTGCACTTTAGATCACCCCAATTTTCTTTAACTAGAAACATGTCTACATTTCATTCCTGTCAGTTCTAAGAGAATTTGATATATATACATTATTTCAAAGAAGATGAGAATCTGAGTGAAATTCTCATGTATGAAGTTTGGTTACCTTACACTTACTTAGTTATAAAGTGAATTCTTTCACGGTATGATTAGCCATCCAGTAATATGTGATCTCTATAGCTTTTCATGCTTCCATTAAATGTGGAAATGCACTTTCCTATGGACCAAGCAGCTCAACAAGCTCATCCTTTTATTCGCAAAGCTTTATTTCGTGTCTGGGAAATTTTTTTGTCTATTTAGTGCCAAAAATAAATGTCACTTCCAAAAAAAACCTTATATGTGTCAATTAAGGGTAAATGAACCTCACCTACACTTGATTGAACCTCACCTACACGGCCTTGTTTGCCTAGACTGATTATCCTTCTTTTTTGCTTTATTTTCTTTTTAATTAAAAAAACAAACCCTAGGTAAATATAGCTATGTTTGACTTTTTTTCCAATTTTACCTTTTAAACTTTTCTCACCCAGCTACTATCTCTCATACTGAGAATTTAAGCATGGCACATTGCCAGTGTCATGCTACTTAACAAGTCCATAATATTTTCTTTCTCACTCTATGTTCATAGCCTACAGGGTGCTTCTTCCTTTGTGGATGTGTGCAGAGGGTTATAGTGAGTACAAAATGGCAAAGCAACTGATAATCATCTCTTATTATTACTCTAATAGTAACAGGTTAATATGCATAATATTAGAAAATGTATTCAAGCCCTCAGCAACCATCTCTAATAAGTCTCAATTTAAGCTGGAATTTCAGCCTCACAGTTATGGAAGCAAAGAGAGTGGGATGTCTATGAACAATCCCCCAAGAAGGGCATCCAGACACCAGCAAGTATCTCAAGATATGCACATATATTTGCATTCTGTTTTGATAAGACTCAGATCTGACTTTAAAAAAAACCTGACCTATGACCTCACTTCTTTCAACAAACAGATATCAAGGCCATATATAATGAGAATTGAATAAAGAAAGCCTACACTTTGCAGGTTACCTTATAAAAAACTTAAATCTGGCAAGCTAATAATAGAGGGTTTTTTTCCCCAATCGAAAGAACACATCATTTGTTGATGTTCTGTTTTTGTGCGTTTTATTAAACACGTTTGGTTTTGTATTCTTGGAGTCTGTGTGAAAAGACGCATCAGCAGATCACTGGTGCGTGTCAGGACATGAGCCATAAAGCATTGCTTCGCTTCACTCTTGAGTGTTTGGGATTCAAATTATAGGCCAGTACACACAAAAGAGACAGCATTATAATTTGGATCAGGATTCCTGAGTGGTGAATCACAACACATTCTAACATATAATGGAGTCATGAATAAGCTAAGGAGCCATGGATGCTCAGTGAAGGAGAGAGAAATTACATCAATTATATATATTGTTTCAGACACCCATGTCCATCATAATTTTTGTTGATGTGTTTTAAAGTGATATCACATATTAATCCATAATATGGGAAGTTATTCTCTGTGGTATCTGATACAAACAATTCAGTTTGCTGACAGAGAATGTTGCTGCCATTTCAGACCCAACAACTACCCCTGACAGATGTACTGTAACAAGTCTTTACCTTCTTCTACTTTTCTTCATAATCATTCACCCAGACCTACTGAATGTTGTAAGGAATGGTGTTTCAGAGTCAGCAGCCACGTAACGTTATAATATTGTTAGTGCAAGTATGTATATTGATTGATTATGGGCTGTCAAGTTGGTTTGACTCATAGCAGCCATACTCATAGTAGATAGAGTTGCAAACATATAATGTGCCGAGGTGAGAGTTGCAAACATATAATGTGCCGAGGTAAGAGCCGAGGTGGCGCAGTGGTTAAATGCAGCACTGCAGGCTACTGCTAGTTCAGCAGTTCAGCTGTTCAAATCTCACCGGCTCAAGGTTGACTCAGCCTTCCATCCTTCTGAGGTGGGTAAAATGAGGACCCAGATTGTTGGGGGCAATATGCTGAACTCTGTAAACCGCTTAGAGAGGGCTGTAAAGCACTATGAAGCGGTATATAAGTCTAAGTGCTATTGCTATTGCTATTGCTAATAGGGGATAAATTATGAAAATGAAATGCTTGTTTTTGTCTGAAAGCATATTCCAAAATTTACTCCTCCTAAATTTACAAAAACACAATACCATTAGCACTTCGACTTATATACTGCTTCACAGTGCTTCACTGTGAACCACTCTAAGTCAGCTTATTGGCCCCAACAATCTGGGTCCTCATTTTACCGACCTCGGAAGGATAGAAGGCTGAGTCAACCTTGAACCTGGTGAGATTCAAACTGCCAATTCAAATGCTGGCTGCCTGCAAAAAAGCTCATATATGATATTAGACTAACCAAAATTTAAATCAAAACAAACTTATACACAACTAACAAAAGACTTAAGTACTAAGTAAGCCATTCAAAGGGTACTTGCTGTTTGCTTCTAGAACTTTCCAAAGTCATCTGTGTATGATGCTTCTTCTATATTATATTTTTCATCTCAATTAGTGTTTGCTATTGGTCAAATGCAAAATATGAATTACTGTCATTAGGCTTTAAGTTGGTTTTAATTTTTTTGTAAGCCTGTATTATTAGTCTAATCCTATAGTATCCTTGGCTTCCCATCCTTCCATTAAATCCCAAGGAAAGAGATAATGAAAGAACACCTCCACTTGGTGAATAGTGATGCTGTTGTCACTATCAAGGTGGGTTCCTGTTCTTTATGGAATTTATTAGAGAAATTTTCCTTCCCTTGGAGAAATTTTGAGCACCCATCCTTCACATTTCTCTTTGACACATTTGGTAATGTGCTTGTGCTCAGGCTAAGTTTGTGCTCAGGCTTAACTAAAACTCTGGCAGATACATCCATGGGGAAATAAAATGCTTACAATACAAATATCCTTCTCATCTTTTCTACTACCTTCTCTTATTGAATCAGAATAGAGCTGGAAGGGACCTTGGAGGTCTTCTAGTCCAGCCCTCTGCTCAAGCAGGAGATCCTATACCATTTCAGACAAGTGACTGTCCAGATTCTTCTTTAAAACCTCCAGTGATGAAGCACCCACAACTTCTGAAGGTAAACTGTTCCACTGGTTAATTGTCTCACTGTTAGGAAGTTTCACCTAAATTCCAGGTTGCTTCTCTCTTTGATTAGTTTCCATCCATTGTTTCTTGCTCTCTGATGCTTTGGAAAATAAATTGACCCTCTCCTCTTTGTGGCAGTCTCTCAAATCCTGGAATACTGCTATCATACTGCTATTCCCTCATCTAAGTCATTTATGAAGATATTGAGGAGTACTGGGCCTAAGAAGGAACTTTGTGGTACCCCACTGCTTACTTCCCTCCACGTAGATGAAGTACCATTAAGGACTATTTGTTGGGTATGGTTTGTCAGCCAGTTCCAAATCCATCTGGTGGTGATGTTGTCTACTGGTGTCTTATGATTATATTGCTTTGTTCCTTGTGTGTCTAATCACATTTGGTCAATAAAGCTATTCTATTCTATTCTATTCTATTCTATTCTATTCTATTCTATTCTATTCTATTCTATTCTATTCCATTATGTTCTAAAACACTTACATGTTCTTATTTTCTTTTGCCCTTTCGTTTTCGTTATATTTCAACTGACTGTGCACTATCTACATAAAGGAGGCAGTCTTAGACATGGCAATAGGGAAGTAGACTAAAACATCCTCAACACAGGGAATCAGCATTTTTATCATCTGGAAACTGTGAAGAGTCTTTTTTCAAACATAATTTAGATATTAGAGGGCTATGCATGTATTTGGAGGAATTCACAGAGTAATGCATTCTGTTGTGAAGAAACAAAAACTAGTTGCTGGTATTTTATTGCACGTCTTATAGAAGCATCGCCTCCAGAAGAGCTGTAAGTGAAAAACAAATGTCCTTTATCAAAATCTGCAGGAACATTTGTTTAATGAAATAAGGCACCATTGTTATGGAAATTTAGATCCATTTTAATATAACACCATTGTTAAAATAAGTTTTTAGATGTAATTAAATTATTGGACTAAGTAAGAAGTTCCACGTTACCTAGAAACACTTATTTTAAAGGGATGGTCACAATTAGTTCTTCATGTTCAGAACTGCATGCTGCATACATTCATCCATTATGAAATTACCTTGACATTTAGGTGCCAAGAGTCTTTGTGAGATTTCACACTATTGCTATTCCTGACTGCACAAACTATTCTGATTTTTTTATTAAAAAAAATATTGAAAGCTAGGTATTTTTTTCCAAAAGTTCAAACAGCTCCATTTAAATCCTCATATAAAGGAGGACTAAGTGAAGTATTAATGCTCCATCCATTTCTGTACAGTTCTCTCTCCAGAGGTTTTATAATCTCTTTGCTTATTGATTGATTGATTTATCAAATTTATGTAACTGCCCAACTCTCCAAAATGTGATTCTAGACAGTGTGTGCAACAATAAAAACAGAATTACAATAGACATGAAGTATCTAAAAATACAATAAGCAGGTACACATTTGAGACATACATCCCTACCTCACAAGCTGAGTTTATCTAACATCTTGTCCACAAACATGTCTTCAAAGCCTTCTTGAAAGGTAACAAGATTGGGGCTAGTTGAATCTCAGGAGGGAGATAATTCGACAAAGCAGGTGCTATCACAGGGAAGGCAGATAGAAAAGAAATGCAGCCAGAAAGGCAAATGTGTAGCTGGAGATGAAAGAAATAAAAACAGAAGTAAATACACACATATACCTCAACAATATTTGCTTCTTGAAACAATGGAGTAAATGTTAGGAAAAAAATACTGAAAGAAATCTTAAACAAATCAAAGTAATCTAATTTGAAGCTGTAAAAACAAAACTTTTCCAGGAAATTGTTGTAACTAATCAATAATGTTTTTGTTAGGGTTTTCTTCTTTCAAATTTAAAAAAAACCTTTTTATTTCTGCATTTAAAACTTTTCTTAACATGATGCTAAAGGGGGGGGAGTTCTGGTATAAGACTTTCCTAGACAGCAGAGAAATGGGGCTTTTAATTTCAATGCTTTGTAAAAACCTGAGAAAAGAGCTCATATCTAATCTTAAAATGCCTAGCTCAGGTAAGCATTTTTCATGGGCCAAGGCTATCTAACTAAAGTTTACAAGTCAATTACTCACTTCATTGAGAGATTGATCAACTCCACCAACAGAATTGAGATAGAGTACTCTAAAGCAATAAGAATATGCAATGAAATCTAAAACATAAATGAGATATATTAAATTCCACATCAAGTGGACTATTAACTTCATTTATTAACTGTCTCATTTCTAGAGTTCATCTGCCTTTTGGGAGAGAAGCGTGACAGTTATTTTCAAAGGAAACACACAAGAATATGATTCTTAAAATGTTAGTTTGTAAAATGACAAACATTGAAAATTGCAACTGAACTTCATGAATTCCAAAACAATAGGACAAAACTAATAATTCTCAGATTACGACTACTAATAGTAACATCTAACATTTGTATAGCATTTTGAAACCCAATGATTTCTCATATGATGTGCAATTTCCCATTGGCATTTTCAGACTTGGAAATGTAAACAATCAGGGAGGGCTGAAACTGTTTCCTTCTGTGAATTGTCTTTCCACCAGCCATTAGATTAGAATCAATCCTGTCTCCTAGATTTAGGATGCTTGTAAAAACATATCTTTAAACATGGAACTAGGAACCAAATAGATGTATTTCATTTGGTATGAATCAGTCTGCTTTGGTATGAGAATATGTTATAATTTTAATTATGATATAATACTATGTTGCATCTACTTTGATAGCATTTATTATTATTTATTATTTTTAAATTACTGTACTATATTGTGTTTCATTGTATGTCATGTACACCTGCATGACTGAAGCAGTATACTGTAGATCCTCCTCCTCTTCCTCCTCTTCCTCCTCTTCCTCCTCCTCTTCCTCCTAAGTCATCCTTGACTCTGGAGATTGTCTGGACTAGTCCCTGCAGTTTTCTTGGCAAGCTTTTCCCTTGCCACCTTCTTTTTGCTTTTTTAGGCTTTGTGCATAAGGCAGGACTAGAATTCACAATCTCCCAGTTTTTAGCCTTAACCCTAACCCCACCTCTCTCAGTACTAATATCATGAATAAATAATTGGCAGTAACATCCTCCATTATCTCCTCTAATAAAACTCAGAAACATTGCCAAGGGATTTTTAAAGACAATCTCCAGTATTTTGGTTGTGCAGTATCTTCTTAAAAACCTCCAGTGTTGGAGCATTCACAACTTCTGGAGGCAAGTCATTCCACTGAATACTTATTCTAACTGTCAGGAAATTTCTCCTTAGTTCTTAGTTACTTCTCTCCTTGATTAGTTTCCATCCATTGCTTCCTGCCCTGCCTTCAGGTGCTTTGGAGAATAGGTTGGGTCCCTCTTCTTTGTGGCAGCCCCTTTGATATTGGAACATTGCTATCATGTCACCCCTAATCCTTTTCATTAAACTAGACAAACCAATTCCTGCAACTTTTCTTCATATCTTTTAGCCTCCAGTCCCCTTACTTTAGAAATCAATATTAAGTTCACTCTTATTTAGCACCTAGTCCATCTCTGAATGTCCAAAATCCTTTTTCTTTCCCCAAGTCACTTTCTGCCTTGTTGCTTGGAGAAATTGGTGTGGTCCTGCACATCCAGATAGGAAGCTTTGATTAAGTACCTGCTTCATCTGAAAACTGGCTCCATACTCGGGGTCTCTGCTGAGCTGAAAACAGCTTCTCTGTTTTCTTTTATGGTATCTCGCAGTGACTTGCATATATCATGTAAGTTGCTGGCTCTCAATCCATTAATTACTTTTTAAGAATGATCATTATTCCTTCAGCTAGAGGTGTTTCCTGAGATTACATGAGGTTTATTTAGTAATATAATGGTGAAGTAATTATATTAGTAAAGAATGTCTTTCATTAGTAAAATATGTGGGAGAGGTGTAGATGACTTTTTCTTTAAAACTGGTAAATGGTTATTAAAATTAGGGATGATAGCAATAAGTTCTGACTTTTATCAGGTCTGCTTAGGAATTCCAGTGCCCATAGCAGAACAATATACAATAGTTTACGAGGTAGGCTTATCCCTGAAAGCAGTTTATGTAAATCTTGAAGGCTTTTCTGCATATAGAATATTAGGATGTCAGTGATCTGCAGTATTTAGGATTTGGGAAAACGGTCTCATTTGCCTCAGATGAATTTAGAGTATGCCTGCTTGATCTCAGTGGGTTGATCTAAAATATGCTCTTAAGAAAAGATGAAATTTGAAAGATACATGCCAGAATTGAATTGTGCTAGATCATTTTATAGTTTGATTATTTTAAAGAACTGCCCATAATTTTTCTTTCTTTTTTAATTAAAAAAGTTGAAATCAACCTATAGTTTTTCCTTTTCTGGGAAATATTGTCTTGTGAGAGAAAAGGCCAGCCAATTTCACATGTACTGTGTTTCCCGAAAATAAGCCTTCCCCCAAAAATAAGCCCTCCCCCCAAAAATAAGCCCTCCCCAAAAATATTTAAATGCATGCGCAGACGGTCCCCGCCATTTCCTCTGGTTAGGGTTAAGAAGACAGAGCTGGAAATCAGGTAAGACAGCAAGAGGAGCCTGTCTTGCTCCACATGCCCCAAAATAATAAGACCTCCATGAAAATAAGGCCAAGTGCTTATTTCGGGGTTCAAAAAATATGAGAATCAACCAGGATAGAATCAAGATCACGTGAAGTGTTAATACCACTTTATAATGCCTTGGTAAGGCCACACTTGGAATACTGCATTCAGTTTTGGTTGCCATGATGTAAAAAGGATGTTGAGACTCTAGAAAGAGTGCAGAGAAGAGCAACAAAGATGATTAAGGGACTGGAGGCTAAAACATATGAAGAACGGTTGCAGGAACTGTGTATGTCTAGTTTAATGAAAAGAAGGACCAGGGGAGACATGATAGCAGTGTTCCAATATCTCAGGGGCTGCCACAAAGAAGAGGGAGTCAAACTATTCTCCAAAGCACCTGAGGGTAGAACAAGAAGCAATGGTAAGGTGACCAGATGTCCTGCTTTTGGCGGGACAGACACGCTTTTCAAGCATGTGTCCCGCGTCCCGCATTCTTTCCAAAAAGTCACGCTTTTTGAAAAGAATGCCCGGACGTCTGGTCACCTTACAGTATGGCCGACTTGCTTTGTGCCCTTTTCCTGGCAACCCACCTCAACTTTATTTCACAGCGTCCTTCCAAGCACAGCCCCCAACCACCCTCGGATCCATGTGACGCTATGAATGAGTCTGGGGAGGGGGCTGGGCGAAGCGCTGCATTCTTGAACAGCAGAAAGCGAGCGAGCGAGCAGGAGGAGGGGGTGGGGTGGGCAAGCGAGCGATTGAGCGGAGAGGCTTCTTCCCGGGCTGGGAGGGGAGGCGGGCTTGGAGGGAGGGAACGGCTGGCAGCAGCGCAGCCCTAGGAGACTGAGCTGCTCGTCCACGGCTAAGGGGCGCCGCCAAGGAAACCTGAAGTGCGCCCCCCCACCTCCTTTAGCGTGGCTGCGCCTCCGCCCCTTCTTTCCCAGAGGAAATCACTGGACCACCGCTCCCTCCCCGCCCACCTGCCTCCGTAAAGGACCGCAAGGACACCATCGGGCGAAGAGAGAAGGGGGTGGATAAAGGGTGGGAGGGACCAGCCGGTGGGTCCCCCCCCAGAAGAATATGTGCTGAGCGGCTTCTATCCGTGGCAGGTAATGGGGCTTAGGTATCCTCGGGGATCGCGAAAGACAGGCGGAGCATTACGAGCCAGCCAGCCCAAGCCACTGCCGGCTCCCGAAGGGGAGGCGGGAGGCGAGGAAAGGCCTCCCGCCTCCCCCACACACCCACCTGGACGCCGACATTTTTCTTTTGCCCTCTGCGCATGCGCAGCGTTCTGCGCATGCGCAGAGGGCAAAACTCAAATGGCGGCATCCAGGCGGGCCCGCCCCCCCGTCAATGGTGTCCTGCTTAGAAGAAAAAAAATCTGGTCACTTTAAGCAATGGGTGGAAACTAAACAAGGAGAGAAGCAACTTAGAACTCAGGAGAAATTTCCTGACAGTTAGAACAATTAATCAGTGGAACAGCTTGCCTCCAGAAGTTGTGAATGCTCCAACACTGGAAGTTTTTAAGAAGATGTTGGATAACCATTTGTCTGAAGTGATGTAGGGTTTCCTGTCTAAGCAGGGGGTTGGACTAGAAGACCTCCAAGGTTCCTTCCAACTCTGTTGTTGTTGTTGTTGTTGTTGTTGTTGTTGTTGTTGTTGTTGTTGTTATTATTATTATTATTATTATTATTATTATTATTATTATTATTATTATTAGACAGGGTCTTATTTTCGGGGAGACATGGTATTATAAACTTTTTTTTTGCAAAAGCAGCCTTTATAATTCTAAAATATTTTCCTTTTAGTTTTTACATAAAGTGTACATTTCCCACATTAGCTGTGTTGTAGACTTGATGGTAAATAATTACGAAAATGACACATGGCACTGAAATTGCATTAGCTATGACATTTCAAAAAAAACAGGTGAAGGATTAATGGATTATGATAGATGTAAAACAGTTTAAGGCTTTTTGGCTTTTAACTCAATTAGTACTAAAATCATAAAAATGCACTAGGACCTGGTTGGGTAAGAAATGTGGAACCATCAGTGGCAAGGCGGAAGGATTTTAGCCAGCCTGTTCCAAATATTCAGTGCTATATATCTTCCCAGATCTCATACATGTCATCAAACTTTTCTTCCTGAACATTGTACAGTCCTATTATGCAGTACTTCAGCATCCTGTTCCCCAAAGCATTATGATTTATTTGGTTAGCTTTATATTCCACCTTTACTCCCGGAGCTGAAAATAGCATGCATATAATTTCATTTCTTCCATCTGACCCGCAAGAACCTTGTGATGTTGACTGAGATAAAGTGATAGGCCCAAAGTCACTTACAGAGGATGGACTTGAATTGAGGATGGACTTGAATAAGTACTCCAACACCTTAACCATTTTGCCAGACGAGCTGTGCAAATAGTGACCTTTCCTAGTGATTGATAAGCTTTTCCTGAAACCATTCACTGCTAAAATCATTCATTCTGATCAAAAACAAGAAATGTCATTCAGGAAATGACAGCCCTTCCCCTTCTTTCTTTCCACCCTAATATTATCCTTGAAGAGAAATAGATCAATTTCTTCAATACGCTATGTCTGTGGTGCTCTGAATCATTAATACATTCAAATTTGTCCTATTTTTGAGGTCCTTCCTGAGATTGTGATTCTGTTCAATCTAATATAGGCATCAGGCAATGGCAAAATTTGATATAGAGGTTAAAGTGTTGTCCTAGAAATGTAAAGATTCATTAGGAACCTTTGAGCTCTCTCTCAGTCCAATTTATCTCAGAGTTATTGTTGTGGGATAAAAATGGAGGGAGATTCTCAGGTAAGATGCCTGAATAAGGCCTATAGAAAAGGCAGGATATAAATCTAATAATCAAATCAATAACACACCCCTAGTTCTTTCTTAGTTCATCAAATTTGATCTGATGAAGCGGGGCAGATGTTTTTTTAAGCCCTTCTTCTGAAACTCTTTAATTTGTAAACGTACATTATTATGCATACAGGTAGTCCTCGACTTACAACAGTTCATTTAGTGACTGTTCAAAGTTATGATGGCACTGAAAAAAGTGACTTATGACCGTTTTCACATTTACGACCATTGCAGCATCCCCTTGGTCACATGATCAAAATTCAGATGCTTGGCAACTGACTCATATTTATGACAGTTGCAGTGTCCCAGGGTCTTGTGATCCTCTTTTGCGACCTCCTGGCAAGCAAAGTCAATGGGGAAGCCAGATTCACTTAACAACTGTGCTACTAACTTAACAACTGCAATGATTCAGTTAACAACTGTGACAAGAAAAGTCATAAAACGGGGCAAAGCTGTCTTAACAAATGTTTCCCTTAGCAGCATAAATTTTGGGATCAATTGTGGTCATAAGAAAGTCGAGGACTACCTTTATATGATGAATGAATACTATGCCCTCAAAAGTGGTTTTTTCACTGATCCCTATCACAAATTTTGCAGTAGTTCCATGTCACCAATGAAGGTAAGATTTTCAAAGGAACAGCTACCACCTGTTTTTATTGTTCTGTCGGTTAGATATGTTGCTGTTGCAAGCTTCTGAACTGTGTACAAATATAGCATAAGGCCGCTAGCTCCACAGCCTTTATTCATCTGGTTTATTTGCTATTTTCTTCAGGAACAAAGCAAACAATATTGAAATTCAGTCTATGCAGGACTGGCTAAACTTTTTTTTTTGAACATTTTAATATGTGCAAATTTAATTTCCCTTTTGAATGTACTCTGCCTGTAGCACAGAATTTTCTTGCCTATATATGCAGATGCACACAATTGCATATTTCAGTTAGAAAAGTTCCCATTTCCTAAGCTCAGATAATTTTGTTGTCTTTGCGGCTATGCTGACAGTGAGCAAGTTAAGAGGTGACTATGTTTTCTAATGCCTTGTTCAATAATGCTTATTAGGTGCAGTGATCAAATAAATTGGACACAGGGCCAGTAGTATTCATGGACAGCCCAGTTGGATGGCTGATGCAATAAATTCAAGCATCAGGGAACAAATGTGCATTTAGGCACTGGGCATTTTCTGTTCTCAGAAGGAATGTTTATTTCTGCTCGGATTGTTTAGAAACCAGAGAAGGAAAACATCCATCCTGATTGCCCTATTAGTACAATCTGGAAACAGTAAGCACTTGAGGTTTTTTTAAAAAATTAATATCATGATGTAAAATGCAAATGAAAATAAAGATAGTAAGGAAATGGGAAAGATAAAGAGAGGGGAAAGAAAAGGAATCAGAAAGCATTTGTGATGGGAATAGGAGTTGGGGAATTTTATTTGATTCTATATTTATTTAAAAACTCACAAAAATCTACTGATCATTTAATAATCCCAGAATAACACTATATCAGGAAAATAATGACAGAGAAAGGATAACTAACAAATACTTCCTTCCTGCTTTCCTTCCTACCTACCTACGTACCTACCTACCTATCTTTCAAAGTCCTAAATAGTTAGCTTTGAATTTTGTATGTCATCTTGCAAGTTTACTCTGCTATCAGTGTGGGTGAAAGCAATTCTTCCTTGCACAAGGTGAAACTAGAGCTCAGTTTCCCTCAGATTTCATGAGCAGATACGTTTTTTGGACAAATAATATATCCCAGGTCTTGAAATACTAGAACTTCAGCATTGTCTAAGGCTTGATGGTGTGTTGAATGCAGTGTTTGATACTGGCAAAGCCTGGAGCCTCCTAAGCCTGGAACTGCACTTTCTGAGCAGTGTGTTGCTATATTCTTTTGAATATTGTTTAAAGGGATACTTTGAACATTGCTAAACTTCAACATGATTCCAGAAGCTGTTCTATCTGCAAATAAGTACTTCCTGGTAATCTGTTGTTGTTGTTGTTGTTGTTGTTGTTGTTGTTGTTGTTGTTGTTGCTGCTGCTGCTGCTGCTGCTGTTGTTGTTCCTTATATTTTCTCTGTGCACTTTGCTAAGTCTTCTTATTCATTTCATACTGAAGTTGTTCACTTACTCCTGTATATTGATAGACTGACTGGCTTCCATTTTAAGGCTTGTAGGTGTAATGTGGTTCATCTTAAGGTCCTATTGGGATTCCTCCAAGGAAGTGATTCTTCAATACTTGTTTGGGTGATCAATAGAGCACCATAATTGTGCTTATTTTTTCCTTATGATGTAGATTTATTCATAGGATTCTAAGGATACATGATGGAGTAAACTGGAAATGACTTTGCTGATTTCCCTTTCCCAATTTGGAAAGGAAAATTATTGGTATGAAGGAAGAAAAAGGCTTTAACCTGCTTTGATACAACAAGATGGATTTAAATCTATTAAATAGAACTGCTTATTTATCTATCAAATGTGTAAAATTGCATCTTGGAACCTTCAAAAATCAGTACAGGACCTGCAGCACAAATGTAATGTGTCCATACATTACATTATTGTAATTATTTACCAACAACATTATTTACCAACAACTGGGTTGCTGCATTTTGCACCAACTGCAGCTTCCAGATGGCCTTCAAAGGCACCATGCATATGGTTTTGTTTCAAAACTTCTAGAACTAGTAGATTAACCAATGATTACAATGGATTGTTATTATGATCCACATTCTAAAATAATTAGCATTGTTCTAAACAAATAAATCTGTAATTAAAACATGTGCCAATATGTGCTATTTCAGTTAAAATGAAGGCCCGCAGAGAACTATACACGAGCTCACAATAGATACAATAGATACAATATAATAATATAATAGATACAATAGATATATTATCTAATATAATAATATAATAATAGATACAATAGATACAATATAATACACGAGCTCACAATAGATACAAACTTAATGTAAACCGCTCCAGACTTGATTGCAAAAAATTCGACTTCAACAACAGAGTTGTCAACGCCTGGAACACTTTACCTGACTCAGTAGTTTCTTCCCCAAACCCCAAAAACTTCAACTCTTATTATCTACCATCGACCTCACCCCATTCCTAAGAGGTCGGTAAGGGGCGTGCATAAGCGCACAATCGTGCCTACAGTTCCTGTCCTAACGTTCACATATATTCTTACCTCTTTTACTTTTATTCATGCTTGTACTATTACATATATATTCAATCAAGTTTTACTGTTTATACTTTGCTTATAATCATATATGCTTGACAAATAAATAAATAAATAAAAACTAACTTGCAGCTCAAAGGAACCAGGGGCAGGGAACAAATTGACAGAACAAGGAAGTAGCTGAAAGCTAGTCGCAGGAGACTGGAGATAACTGACAGACATTTGGAGACAGCAGCCTGCATTCTATTTCTATAAGACCTGGATCCATTCCCAGGAGTAGATGAAGTTGATCTAGGGCAGTGTTTCTCAACCTTGGCAGTTTGAAGATGTGTGGACTTCAACTCTCAGAATTCCACAGCCAGCAACGCTGGCTGGGGAATTCTGGGAGTTGAAGTCCACACATCTTCAAACTGCCAAGGTTGAGAAACACTGATCTAGTGTAATCGAAATTTCAAGTCTATCCTCATACATACTAGCAAAACAGGGTGACTTCCAGAATCTTGTCTTCCATATAATACTAATAGACAGCTTGTTGGCCTGGGTCTATATCCAATAGATCTATTTAACAATTTCAATTTAAAACACTTTTCCCCGCTGAGAAAGCACCAGGACTGTGCCCTCTAATTTGCCCTTAATTTCTTCAGCTGCTGAAGAATAATATTAAAAAGACTAGAGTGCCATCTGTAATCAAGGAGAGAATCAACCTGGAAGTTAGGAGAAATGTCCAGACAGTGAAAACAATTAACCAATGGAACAACTTGCCTTCAGAAGTTGTGGGTGCTCCATCACTAGAAGTTATTAAGAAGACATTGGACAGACATTTGTCCAGAATGGTATAGGGTCTCCTGCTTGAGCAAGAAGTTGGACTAAAAATCTCCAAGGTCCCTTCCAACTCTGTTATTCTGTTATATTTTCACAACAATGTTTCTAACCCAGCCTAGAATTGTGTTAGATCTTTCGTACTACTGGCTCAAGATTAACTTGTCAGTGAGTACATCCAGGTTCTTCTCTGATGTATTGCATCTAGACCATGAATCCTGAGTCTCTCTCTCTCTCTCTCTCTCTCTCTCTCTCTCTCTCTCTCTCTCTCTCTCTCTCTCTCTCTCTCTCTCTCTCTCTCTCTGTGTTCTTCCTCCCTGAATGTAATACTTAATATTTCTCCTGGTTGCATATCTTGTTCTCCTCAGCCCTCAGTTCTTCTATTCAACTTCTTCTATTCAGTTCTTCTATTCAACTTCTTCTATTCAACTTCTATTCTATTCTACTTTAATGAAAAGAAGGACTAGGGGAGACACGATAGCAGTGTTCCAATATCTCAGGGGTTGCCACAAAGAAGAGGGAGTCAAACTATTTTCCAAAGCACCTGAGGGTAGAAAAAGAAGCAATGGGTGGAAAGTAATCAAGGAGAGAAGCAACTTAGAACTAAGGAGAAATTTCCTGACAGTTAGAACAATTAATCAGCGGAATGGCTTGCCTCCAGAAGTTGTGAATGCTCCAACACTGGAAGTTTTTAAGAAGATGTTGGATAACCATTTGTCTGAAGTAGTGCAAGGTTTCCTGCCTAAGCGGGGGGTTGGACTAGAAGACCTCCAAGGTCCCTTCCAACTCTGTTACTATTACTATTACTAACTTGCTAAGACTGGACTTGACTTTCGTTTTATCATCCTGGATATTGACCAGGTTTCCTGATTTTGAGTCAGCCACAAATTTGATAAGCAGCCCATCAATCTGTTGTCCTGGTCATTAATAACAATATTGAATAATATTGGCTTCAAGTCAGTTCCCTTTGATATATACTGATAACTGCGATAGACCCATTAACGCTAACTTTGTGAGTGTGGTTAGCCAGCCATTATGGAATGTGTTTACTGTTTCCCTTCAGGCTTTTTCCATCAATATAGAAAGCAATGTCAGCAGGCATTTCTCTGCATTTCATCTGTGATTTTGTACTGTCTGGATTGAGGGAATGTGTATATAATAACACTATTATCATTAGAAGGCAGTGCAAGGCATTTCAATATAATTCTTAAGAACATGTACATGGAATCACAGAAGTCAAGTTCAATTTGAAGGAAACTTTAATTATGTGGTTCCTAATTCCTAAGAAGCTGATGTAAAGACCAACAACCATTTTTTTTAAATAAAGATTTTGTTGACAAATAATTATAGACTGTTGGTTAGAGCTATTGTACCAGGATTTTGAATTCATGGGTTTGATGCATTAATTATTTCCCCAATAGGCATGAATGAGACCCCATCCTTTTAAGACTGCTGAATATAATTATATCATTGGAATCACAGATTCTGACAGCATTTGCAGCTACTCCCTGGGTTATAGCACTCCTATCAGACTTAATTATCTACATACAAAGACGGCTTTGTTATGGCCCTTGAGGAAGGGTACCAGATGTACTGCCTAATGTCACATCCATAGAATCACCTTTGTTACTGGATGGAGATTTTTAAAAAAAAAACATATTTCTAAAGCAAATGCAGGGGAAACCTTGAGTTAAATAAGAATGTTTCACTATGTAAGGACAAAGAATTCAAGCACAAACACTGCTACCATTCTTCTAACTGGAGACACTCATGTTTCATTCTGTAAACATTCCCCCGGCAAAACTCTGCTCCTAGTCTTTGACTGTAAGAGCTAGTTGCAAGCAAGACTTTCTTTTTGAGTGACTAATTCTTCCTTGTAGAATAGAACTTATTTATGTAACAGTTCTTTGTATATTTACTATCTAAGTTCCCAAAGACTCATAGGAACCTTATCTCCATGTTGGAGTTGGAGACGCACTGTCTGGTTCCCAAAAAGTTGATTTCAATGGCCTTTCCCTTTGCAAATCTGGAGATTTGGAGCACAGAAATTTGACTCTGAGGAAATTATTCTTCTACATCACTCATAATAACATAGGGGTAGGATCTTCTGTAGGAGCTATGTCCACAAAAAGAAAACTGGGGTGCCTTAGAACACATTACCCAGAAAATTTAGGTTTGCAATGCCATTTATGTAATATGAGGCAACATAATTATTTTTTCTATACGCATTTTTGTATACATCTCCCACTTCAATTTAGTATGTTCTTTCACACTGTCTTGCACTTTGGATCAGTCCTTAGGCACACATATTAGTACTGCCTTAGACCAGTGGTGGGTTCCTACCGGTGCGGTCCACTCTGTCGTTCTGGTAGCGGCCAGCAGATGGCGCTATTTGCGCGCGACAGCTCCGGTGCTGTCTTCCCCGGTCTGTCGCGCAGCACCATCTTTTGGGGGGGAATTTTTGGGCTGATTTTGCTTCCTGCGCATGCGCAGAAGCAAAAACTTGCAAGGGGACGCGCGTGCGCATGTGATTTTGGTGATTTTTTGCTTCTGCGCATCGCGATGCACGTGCAGCGCACCGGTAGCGCGAAGAACAGGCAACCTGCCTTAAACTAAACATAGCATTCCCAAGTAGATAACACTCTGTAGAGCTTCTTATTATTTGAAAAGTCTGTAGATAATGCATGACATGGTGCTTCTCCATATTAAAAAAATTCCCTGCACTTAAAATATCAGGTTACAAGGAGAAAAGATCTCACCTAAGGTTCTTTTTGCCCCATCCTATCTTCTTCACCCAATGATTTATTCAATTTGTGAGAAGCATTCAGTTATGAATTTATGTCTGAAAGGGTATTATCCAAATAAAAGTATATCAACATTGAATATTAGGCTATAGTTGCTATGTATTTCAGTTTAATCTGATACAGATTTGTTCAGAAATAAATTGTCCTAATTTCAATGGAGCTTTCTCTCTGATAAATATGAACAGGATTGCACCCTTAAACCTCAAGGAATGACAGCTAAATAGATTTCTACTGTTGGATGAGTCACAAGTATGCAATTTCAACTCCTCTCTTAGTGAGAATTCTATTACAGTGTTGCAGGAAGGAAGATTATGAAAAAGAGAGAGCCAGAAGCATGCCTGGCTTTATGGTGGGTGGAAAAACTACACATACACAATTTATTTTTCATTGCTTTATCATGAATATGAATTCAATTATACATGGAAGAGAACTGTGTGGCAGTCCATCAGTATTATGCTCAGCTGCTAGTGAATATAATGGCTTTTACCAAGGAAGAGCTTATCATTCAGTTTCAGACAAGTTTGAATCCATGTTGGAGCAGATGAACCCATGAAAAGAGATGGTGGCAATCAAAACAAAGGATTAATGTGGCTTTATTATAGCCCAGAAAAAGTGAATGAGAGGAAAATATTAATGAAGAACTATATCCTCTGTAAAGGGACAACATTGTCATTTTCTAATACAGTATATAGCAGGTGATTGGTCAACATTAACTATAGAAATTATTATTTACCATTTTTACTGATACCTTATAGTCAGGAGTAGATATACATTGTATTATTATACGGCGAATCCATATACTGACATATAGGAAGCAATAAAACATGAATTTGTACATTGAACGATAAGAAAACAAACATGCTAAAACACATAAATGAAAGCAAAATGCTAATTCTCCATAATATATCCTGCTTTCACTTCCATGCATAAGAAAAAGGAACTATTCAAATTCTGGCTAAGCCTGGTTCCTAGAAAACCAGAGTACCTAATGATATATATATATATATATTAAGGTTTATAAAATGGCCTTTTTAACTACTTTTAACTTTTGTTAAGTACAAGCGGTCCAGATCTAAGGCATCTTCAAGAGATTTCATCACAAACTCTTTTTGAATTCATGGAACAAGAGACAGCCCACCAGTCTTCTAAGTCATTTGTTTCTTTTGTCAAGATCCTCTTGTCATCAACAAAGATGAAACTCTATTGCCCACTGGATTTAATGCTGACTTGGAGTTGATGATATTTGTCTTTTCTTTGTTACTGTCCTCAAGTATTTTGAGATCAACAACTGTGCAAATAGCAGTGTAAGATTAATGTCAGAATTAATACAGAAATCTCTCTTGGAATTTCCCAGAAATTTTTTCCCAAAGAAATCTGAGGATGTGTAGCAATGATATTATTGATTGATATTATTTAGCGGTGGTAGAGGATGCAATACTATTGTTTTCTATTTTACATTCTCCCATCACTTTCTAATCTGAAGAAGTCCATGGAAGAATGTCTACCTGTCATATTTAATGGAAGTGTGGGCAACCAGAGAAACGCTAATTGATAGTACAATGTATATTGAAACATTGGACAAGCACAAGAACATAATGTTCCATCCATGCAATATTTTTATCAATATTTCCTTCTGTAAAAGAAATTTCTGAAGTAAGTTTTCTTCATTATGGGGGAGGGGATAAAGCAAAAATATTTTTTGTCTGCAAAAATTGGAACAATATATATGGGCAGATTTAGCAGCAGGCAACTCAGCCAGTCCCCTGTGACTCTGGATTTGATGAAGCATCTCTCAGAAAGATAAGCTCTCTACTCAACAGCTGAAACAAACAGGAGCATGAATAAATAAAAATTATGAATTCTAGGAATGGGATTCTATCATTTTATCAGGCAGAATTAAATCATGCATGTAAACAATGTGCCCACATCTGAAGTTGGCTAGAAAGATAATTAAAAAAGGCATTCAAAGGTTGAACAAAAGGAAGGCAGTAAAGATAGGAAGCCATTTGGTTTTAAGCCAACTGTGACAGCATTCAAAACCAACATCTGAACAAAAGAGCAATAGGTACATCCAATTTTTATCCTAGCAACAACTGACCTCATTATTTTCTTTTTTCCCCAGGCCCCAAGTTATTTAATATTATGTTACTCTTTTTAAGTATTTAATGCATAGTATTGCAATCCACCTGAAATCTCAGTATGTAGATTAGAAGTCCAATTTTGGAAATTCAGTTGCCTGCTTAAAGACTGGAATGTGATAGGGAGTTGAATAATGTGATATGTTCTTCAGCTGAATCCCTTTTAAAGGGAACAGATTCCTTTTCTCCTAAGCAGGCCCTTGCTTACGTTTTCAACGGAAAATAAGGGATAAAAATAGACAACATTTTTTCCCTTCAGAACTCTCCTTAAACAGGCCTGTAATCAAAGCATTAAGTCCTGTTTAAATAAGTCCAAATTATTTAAAGATCCATACATTGTACCTTTTACTTTAGGGTTCTGGTCTGACTATGGGACAAAAATAATGGTGAGATTCAGCTGGTTCAAACCAGTTCTGGCAAACCGGTTGTTAAATTACCCACCCACCCCGCTATCAAAGTGGATCCTGGGCTCTGCGCTGTGCTGCAATGGAGAAACGGACAACGGAGCAGCCGGCGTGAGGGAAGGAGAAGGCCACTTTCCCTCTTTCTTTTCTCTGCTCCTCCTCCTCCCCTCATGGCAGCTGCTTCATTTCCCATTTATTAATTGCAGTGCAGAGCCCAGGATCCACTTTGATAGTAGAGGGAGGGGTAATTTAACAACCAGTTCGCCCAGGGTCAGGTTGGCCATTGCAGGAGGGTCATCCCACATGTGCGACAGAGCTGGAGGATGGGGATGGGCCATGCCTCCCATGTCAGCCAACCTGACCCTGGGCGAACCAGTTGTTAAATTATTTGAATCCCACCACTGTACAAAGACAACATTGGTTGCTGTCTTGGATAACCTATACCAGGAGCTAGGTGGAAATAATGAGCTGTTCCTTGATCTTTTAGTTCTTTCAGTAGTTTTTGACACATCAATTGCACCATCTTATTGGACTGCCTATAGGAATTTAAGATTGGAGGTGGTGTTCTGCATTGTTTCTCTGTAGGAAGTATGGATAGAAAATCTTCCAGTGGCGAGCATGAGCTCTTCCTTCCCTTTGTTTTCTTCCCTGGGAGTTTAAGGCAGCTTGAAGAGTACTGGACGACAACCTGTTTCCAATTATAAAAGGAAACCACCTATATTACTTTATTGGAGATGTGTGTTGGAGGAAAACTGGAGTCTTATGGAAGAGCAAACAGGAAGAATTTGCAACTGTTGACTTAACAGGTGACCGATGGTGAAGGAAGAGTGGGCTTGGATTCAGCAAACCAACAGCAATCAGACAGAATGAGGAAGCAGAGCGTAGCACCCCCACAATTCCCCGCAATGGTCTGCACCAGTAGAGATGGAATGCTTATGCACATTTCTTTTCTATCTCTCCTCCAGCATAGAACAGGCTGAGAAAATGCAAAGCCAATGCTTCAGCAGTTCAGAACAGTAACTCACAGCATCACTAGCTAATTTTAAGGTGGCTAAAACTTTTGTTATAAACTTAAGCAACAAAAGGTAATAAGAATTATCCTTATGTCTGTTTATGAATTAGATAAATTCATAGACATAGATGGTAGTATTTGTATAGCATAATATAACATAGATTTAGTGACCATTTTAAGGTAAAAGCTAGAAAATAAATTTAACAATTTTATATAATAAAAGCCTCCTGAAAATGCAGTAAAGGTAACAAGATGTTTTTTGGGAGAGAGGAGAATAAGATATTGCACTAGTGGCCTCTGGTATGTGGTATGCTTTTTTTAAGAATAGAATATAATTTTTTATTTTATTTGTCTTGGTGCATATAAGCACTTAGACTTATATACCGCTTCATAGTGCTTTACAGCCATCTCTAAGCGATTTACAGAGTTCAGCATATTGCCCCCAACAATCTGGGTCCTCATTTTACCGATCTCAGAATGATGGAAGGCTGAGTCAACCTTGAGCCGGTGAGATTTGAACAGCTGAACTGCTGAACTAGCAGTCAGCTGAAGTAGGTTGCAGTGCTGCTTTTAACCACTGTGCCAACTCGGCTCACCTCGCATATGCTCTCAGTGTACATAAAAGAAAAGATATGTTTGTCAAGAATCATAAGGTACAACACTTAATGATAGTCCGGGTACAAATAAGCAATCAAATCATATTAGGAACCAGTCAATATAAATCGTAAGGATACAAGCAACAAAGTTACAGTCATACAGTCATTATTGGGAGGAAATGGGTGATGGGAACGATGAGAAGATTAATAGTAGTGCAGAGTAAATAGTTTGACAGTGTTGAGGGAATTATTTGTTTAGCAGAGTGATGGCGTTCAGGAAAAACCTGTTCTTGTGTCTAGTTGTTCTGGTGTGCAGTGCTCTATAGCATCGTTTTGAGATAGGAGTTGAAACAGTTTGTGTCCAGGATGTGAGGGGTCTGTAAATATTTTCACAGCCCTCTTTTTGACTCGTGCAGTATACAGGTCCTCAATGCAAGGCAGGTTGGTAGCAATTGTTTTTTCTGCAGTTCTAATTATCCTCTGAAGTCTGTGTCTGTCTTGTTGGGTTGCAGAACCAAACCAGACAGTTATAGAGGTGCAGATGACAGACTCAATAATTCCTCTGTAGAACTGAATCAGCAGCTCCTTGGGAAGTTTGAGCTTTCTGAGTTGGCTCAGAAAGAACATTCTTTGTTGTGCTTTTTTGATGACATTTTTGATGTTATGTGTCCATTTTAGATCTTGAGATAATGGTAGAACCTAGAAATTTGAAGGTCTCTACTGTTGATACTGTGTTGTCTAGTATTGTAAGAGGTGGTAGGATGGGAGGGTTTCTCCTAAAGTCTACCACCATTTCTACGGTTTTGAGTGTGTTCAATTCCAGATTGTTCTGGTTGCACCACAAGGTTAGTTGTTCAACCTCCCATCTGTATGTTGCAAATTTGGTCCTCTTTCTTAAAGTTTTAATGTCTGCTTAAAACCTCACGGGATACCACAAGGCTCCACCTTAGGCCCAGTACTCTTCAATATATTCATAAATGACTTAGATGAGGGAATGGCAGGGGGACTCATCAAATTTGCAGGCACTAGGCTGGCAGGAATAGCCAAAACCCCAGAAGACAAGCTCATGATTCAAAAAGATCTTGACAGACTTGAACAATGGGCCCTATCTAACAACATAAAATTTAATATGGAGAAAAGCAAGGTTTTACACCTAGGCAGGAAAAACCAAAGGTACAAGTACAGATTAGGTAAACCCTGGTTCGAAAACACTAACTGTAAGAGGGACCTTGGAGTCCTAGTGGACAATCATATAAACATGAGCCAGCAGTATGTGGCAGCAGCCAAAAAAGCTAATACAGTCCTTGGTTGTATAAACAGAGGCATAGAATCTAAATCATGTGAAATATTAGCACCATTTTATAAATCCTTAGTAAGACCACACCTAGAATACTGCATCTAGTTTGGTCACCACATTAAAAAAAATGTTGAGACTTTGGAAAAAGTACAAAGAAGAGCATCTAAGATTAAGGGCCTGGTGATGAAACATATGAAGAATGATTGCAGGAATTGGGTATGGCAAATCTAGAGAAAAGAAGGATGGGGGGGGGACATGACATGGGGGGAACATGACACAATATTCCAATATTTGAGGGGCTGCCACAAAGAAGAGGTGGTCAACTTATTTTCCAAAGCACCAGAAGGCAAGACAAGAAACAATGGATGGAAACTAATCAAGAAGAGAGGCAACCTGGAATTAAGGAGAAACTTCCTAACAGTGAGAATAATTATCAATGGAGCCGTTTCCTTCAGAAGTTGTAGGTGCTTCATCACTGGAGATTTGTAAGAAAAGATTGGACAGCCACCATGTCTGAAATGGTATAGGGCAGTGGTGGCGAACCTTTTTAGGCTCGCGTGCCAAAAAGGGGAGGGGGTGTGCTTCTGCGCGCTCGCGTGCCCACACCCATTCCCTCCCCCCCACGCATGCGCACAACACCCCCCATGCTGCCCCCTGCGCATGCGCACCCCCCTACCCCCCGGAGCCTGGGACGACGAAACCAGCAAACCGGAAGTGCGAAAAAACGCACTTCCGGTTTGCCGGTATGCTGTTTTTTGCACTCCGGAGGGTTCAGGGAAGCTCCCTGAAACTCCAGAATGCAAAAAACTACAAAACAGACAAACCGGAAGTGCGGAAAAGTGCACTTCCGGTTTGTCCGTTTTGTAGTTTTTTGCATTCCGGAGCTTCAGGGAGCTTCCCTGAACCCTCCGGAGTGCAAAAAACAGCACACCGGCAAACCGGAAGTGCGTTTTTTCGCACTTCCGGTTTGCCGGTGGGCAACCCTCACGTGCCGGCTTCTATGGCTCCGCGTGCCACCTCTGGCACGCGTGCCATAGGTTCGCCACCACGGGTATAGGGTCTCCTTCTTGAGCAGCAGGCTGAACTAAAAGACCTCCAAGGTCCTTTCCAGCTCTATTCTGATTCTTATTCTTATTCTAACTGCTGGGGGACAGGCCATTCAACAATTTGGATCAACTTTACTGGAGTTGATGCTGAATTCTTATCCTAGTATTTGGAGACTAAAAACTATAAGGATCTGGATTGGAGAAAAGAGGCTGAAGCTGAGCCTCAGTAAGAGAGATTTGTTTTGTATATAGGAGTTATCTATTGACAACACTGTTAATTCTGGCTGGTCAAGCACTAGCCAAGAAACAATAGGGACATATTTTGAGAGTTCTTTGGATTCAGGCTGCTGCTTGAACAGTAGACATCATAGTTAAGGGATTCTTTCCCACCACTGGCTGGTACACCATCTCTGTCCTTACCTAGTGCAGGAAGATCTAGCTGTTGCAGAAATTGAACTCTAATTACCTCCCATAGTATCTGCAGGACAATATGTTCCAACCAAAATTAGCCTGACCCACTAGCTTTTTCAGTTCTCAGAGGTGGAAGGATGCTGAGACTAGAAGATACTGCTTTTCTGTAGCCCTGATGTTTTGAAATAGTCTCCCAACAGAGATCAGACTAGCCCCCTCTGTGCTGTTCTTCAATAAAATGTTAAAAATAAAGTTGCTCTGGAAGGCATTCTCTTAGCTGAAACAATGCACCATCTTTCATTTTATTTCATTCCTTTATGTCATTTTTGCTGCTTTCCTATTATGATGTTACTTTTGTCTTTTAGTTATGCCATGATTGTTTTAACTTTTTTTATATTACATATCATGCAAGCCCCCAAGGATTGTCAGATTTATAAATTTATACCGAAATCAAATCTTACGGTCTAAATATTTTGGAAAATGACTCTCCTCTCACTGCTGGTGAGCAGAGAGATCTGGTGTGCAATAGTTTCACCCTTATAGTCAGGTCAAAAATCAACATATTTTTGTTGTAGTTAGAGATCATTTATGTAACATGGGATATCAAATATCAAAATTATTATTTTGCCATAAAATAAACAACCTTCTCAAGGTTGACAATGCCTTCTGTTTGAAATGTTCTGAAGTGTTCAGAAATGGGTCTGAATTCCTCAGTATTTCAGAACCTCTTTTATTTATAAAGGATCTAACCAATTCTATAGAAGAATAACCCCAGAACTATTATTTATGGATAACTGTTCAATTATGGTAATATAAATATTCAAGAGTCTAGGAAGGAAGGATCAGGGAATCTGACTGATTAATACATATATATAAATGGAACACTGTTTTGGCATCCATCAGTTATATTTCTGTAGATTTAAACTTAGTATTAATTCAACTAAAAATACTGGCCACCTATGTTTCCTTTTAGGAAGAATAAGAAGGATTCAGCTAATTGCTGGACCATTTGCTGGTTCTTAAAATGTAACAGTGATTCATATTATGTTGCGATGTGCCAAATAGCTCTTTTCTGGCTAGAAATTATCTCACATATTAATTTTGTTTCCAAATAATCATTGATTTTTGCAGAGACTCGTGCTGTTTTGAAATATATGCCAGTGCTCTGGAAGTTAAAAAGAAGAAAAAGGAAAGAATCACTTAGGTGAGGTTGGCAACAAAATGAATGAAAGAATAAAAATGGACTTTGCACACACTTAAAATTGAAAAGGATGGAACAATACGTATCCTTCATTAGTTGTACAGTAGTCTGAAGACTGAAACTACTTTCCATACTTGGATCAACTGGGAAGTTATGAATTTGGTTCACATATGTAGTTTATGTGTTTAATTGTCACTTCTGCTTTCTTTTTTAAAATTTGGATAAGCTGATTAAAGAATTAATATGAGATATGAAAATTTGAGTTGGAATCTTTAGCAATGAAAATCAAGAAATACGGGTGGGGGAATGGAATTAATATTGAATATAATGAAGATCAACATGACAACTGGTATAGCAATTAGCCTTAGATCTGACAATAAAGGTACTGAAATGGTGAATTGCTTCTACCTTTTAGGATCACCTATCAACAGTAAAGGAATTTTACTGCTAACATAATTAAGCTAGTAGCAATTGAGGCTTTGGAAAAGGTACTTTAATGCTATGATAGATCTATATCTATAGAGATCAGAATCATGTGAATAATAGTTTTCTCTGTAACGTTCCATGGAAACAAAAGTTAGACTGACAAATGAAGGCAAATGAAGGAGGTTAGAAAGAACATTGAAACTGTTCATATTTGGTTCTAAAACAAAAAAAACCTATTCATCATCATCATCATCATCATCATCATCATCATCATCATCATCATCATCACAACAACAACAAATAATAATAATAATAATAACTACAACTAACAATAACAATAACAATAACAACAATAACAATAACAATAACATCCTGCATTGCTAAAAAAGCCAAATAAAAACAAATGGATCATCAAATAAATCAGTTCACAATTTTCATCCTAGGTCCAAATGACCATGCTCAAATTATCATATCTTGGATGTATTATGTGAAGTCTTAGCTTTCTTGAAGTCTACAATGCTGACAAAAGTGGAAAAAGATGTAGACAACTAGCAGCAAGGTTCATGGACTTAATTATAGCAGCAATGAGTCCATTATTGGAGTTGCTGAAGATATGCATTCTGGAGAAGGTGCAATTATGGGACACTAAGAGTTGACACTGACTTAATGGCACATAATCATAATCAATGATATGAGAACATTGGTTGAATAGTGACTGATTTGGCTTGATTTGGCTTGATTTGATTTATACTTTCTTTCTGCTCTGATATGCACATATCTAAGTCTAACATAATAGTTTGTCCATGATCTAACTCTTCATGTAACTCTTCTGTTTTCTTTTTGATTTATTTATTTTTCAAACTTAAATAAATGAATAAAAATATTGCTTAAAAAGAAGTGGAGGCTCCATTTCTGAGCCCATGTTAGTTTAAATAATCTGCCAAATAATTATGCCAAATTGGTATCTGTGTTTAACATTTCCTTTTGATGACGTGGTGGTGCAGTGGTTAGAATGCAGTACTGCAGGCTAATTCTGCTGACTGATAACTGCCAGCAGTTTGGCAGTTCAATTCTCACCAGTTCAAATTCAAGTTTGACTCAGACTTCCATTCTTCTGAGGTTGGTAAAATGAGGACCCAGATTGGGGGCAATATGCTGACTCTATAAACTGCTTAGAGAAGGCTATAAAGCACTGTGAAGCGGTATATGTCTAAGTGCTATTGCTATTTTTTATTTTTTATTAAATTTATTGGTTGCTCATCTTACCACTGGGTAACTCTGGGTGGTTTATAATATTAAAAGAATAAAACTATACAAATAAAAACTACAAAAATACAATACACATTTTTGTAATGTATGTATTGACAAAACAGTGTTTTGAGACAAGGTTCAATATCAATGGGAAAAAAACATTGAGTGAATCCTGAGAAAAAAATAGTAAATTAACTCAAGGATAAGGTTGTGTACTTCTCAAGAAGATTTTATGGAAAATATATAAAAATTTCCAGTTCCTCTCTGACGTATTCCACATCAAGAAGCAAGATTCTAGCCTGTTTTAAATGCAGTGCAATTTTTGTTAAGAGTAATAATTGTCGAAGTCATCATGTGAGATTGTTTAGAGACATGCAAATAATTTACTGCTCAAGCCTCATAATTATCTGCTAGAAATTAAATATTCCTGCACGATAAAATATTTTCAAGTCCCTTTCTGATATACACTTATTATATATTCCTCCATGAATATTAATTTCTTTGTCTTTAGCATTCAAGTATAAGCTGTAGGTTTAATGCATATGTATCTGCTAAATCAATGCTTCTAATTTAAATACTCTGTATAAGTTTTACAACTAACCCTTACAGCTGTACTTTTCTTTACTTTAAGAGATTGATTTGTAAGTGCATCTTAGAGTACAAGTTAGATGAGAGCAACCACGATAAGAAATTGCTTTCTTCATGTCTTGTTTACAGATATTCTAGAGATTCATAGTTGATCACTATGGGAAACAAATTGCTGAATTATATTTGGTCTGATCCAGCACAACTTGATTAAATATAAGATGTATGACCAGTAAATTGCAGTTTGTATTCATGTACAGCAGTTGGAACCTGAAATACCTGGCTGGGGATAGATCACACTGGACAACTATATAGTTGACAAACATAGACACTGACTGGATGGCACACAATCATCACATGAGCTTTACTGTAGTCAACAATAAAGAAATACAAGTTCCCAAACGTGAATACATATTCAAATCAAACACGATTTGAAAGTTTCTGTTGTTCCATTTCATTGACAACTTAAGCCACGCACACATTAGTTCTGAAGACATCATCTGATGATCAATGATGTGTGAATCAACCCCGAGTTATATAGAGCTTGTGAAGTTAAATCCTTAGCAATTGTTCCTTTACTAAATACTTGGGTAATTAAAATTCCATTTCAGAGACAACTGTACTTGGAATGAATTAAGGGCATTTCTAATTATTCAAGCAATGTGGGGTGTTAAATCTCAGTAAATGAGCAAGGATGGACTTTTAACTCTCTAGCATTTTGGGCTTTTGTTCCTTATACCAGTTCAATTTATTTTTAACTTTTCTTCCATAGATGTCAAAAAGTGAGAGGAAAAATAATAAAATAGCAGGGCTTCCAATACTGGATATTCAGCTATGATCTTTTCAGTGGTGGGATTCAAAAAATTCTACTACTGGTTCTGTGGGCGTGACTCGGTGGGCGTGGCTTCGTGGGCATGGCATGGGAAGGTTACTTCAAAATCCCCATTTCCTCCCGATCAGCTGGAACTCGGGAGGCAGAGAATAGATGGGGGCGGGGCCAGTCAGAGGTGGTATTTACTGTTCTCCAAACTACTCAAAATTTCCGCTATCGGTTCTCCAGAACTGGTCAGAACCTGCTGAAACCCACCTCTGGGTCTTTTGTCCCCCACTACTCTAAGAGCTAGAGAGTCAGCTGAAATATTTTCTAATATTTTTGCTTTCATCCTTTCTTTCCAATACTTCAGTTCCTTTTCGCAAAATAATCATCAACAAAAACAGATACCACCTCCCAAAAAAGCGCAAACTAATAAGAGAAAGAAAATCTCTACCAAGAAAGGGGAGTTGCATGCAGCATTTATGACAATGTTCTTCTTACAGATATCCTATGTATGTAAAATGTGTTGTAGTCAGACATTTTCTTGAATTCTAGATACTGAAATCCACCTACACAATAAACCCTGAGAGATAAATTGCTATCTGTTTTATTTGCATCTCAATCTAGTATTCCTCCCTTTTAACACAATTCCATTGTCAGCCTATTATTCAAAACTCTTCTAATGTTTTCTGCAGCAAATCATTTTAATAAATTCCTACTACAAAAGGAAAAAATGTGTTTTTAAAAATGCCAGCAGTAGTAACCAAAGCAAAATGTGGTTAATTAGCACACTTCCAACTTTATGTGCATCCATCAGAATATTTTAATCAAGTGCAGGGATTTGTAAAAGTCATTTAGGGTCTACTTTTAAATCCATGGGTAATATTATTTATACTACCAAATAACCCTAACCCAGTGCTTCTCAATTATTTTCTGTTACGCCCCCCCTAGGAAGAAGTAAACATTTCGTGCCCCCCCCAACTCTCCGCCGGGACGATTGTTTGCAATATTCGGCACGTTTTTGCTGAAAAAACTCAAGCTGCTTATCAGTGATTGGGGTGTAATGTGCTTAAGTGACGCCTTAATTTATTTGGCTTCATGCTGTCCACTGTCAACATTTTTAGACACAGTAAACATACCGGTCTTTCCTCGTCTCCCACCGTAGTCACAGTGAAGCCAAGCACTACATACGTCAAATTTCCTTTTCTTAGCTTTCTGGAGACTTACATTTGTCTCATTATCTCCATCTCTCTCCTCCTTTCTTTTCATCCCTGTTAAATATTTTTCCATGGTGTCTCTTAAGGGTTTGTTATCTGCACTTCATATCTCCTGCTCTGTGCTGTGTGCTATTGTTCAGTGCAAAAAACCCCTACTCTCTGCGGCAAAAGCACGTTCCCCGGGGTCATGCCCCCCCTGGCATCGCTCCGCCCCCCAGGGCCCCCCCCCACTATTTGAGAAGCACTGCCCTAACCCAAGTTTTAAACCTAGTCATCGTAACCTACTGCATAAAACAATCAATCCACCACATTTTGGCATTCTTTTAAAACCTCTGCATGTAAATATACTCTTGCTGGATTCAGATTTACTCTACATAAATATCTCGGGCACTTTCCTTCTCAGCAGCCAATAGTCATTCTGCCTATTTCATTCTCATAAACAAAATAAGGAGCAGATGGCATCAGATTCAAATGGCATTCCTCTTCATTCTCCATAGCTTTTGCAAGTTCAGTATACCACATATTATAAAATGCTAAAAATACACCAAAATACATCAAAAGGTAAAATGAGACTTTTTCGTGCGGCTGTTGATAAAAATAGGATCGTCAACATGATCACTAACGTCCAATGATAGATATGGCACAAGAAGAAGAAGTAAAATGAGAAACAATGGATGAAAACTAACCAAGGAAAGAAGCAACCTAGAACTATGAAGAAATTTCCTAACAGTGAGAGCAATTAACTAATGGAACAGCTTGCCTTCAGAAGTTGTGGGTGCTCACTGGAGGCTTTCAAAAAGAGGCTGGACAATCATTTATCTGAAGCCGTATAGGATCTCCTGCTCGAGGAGGGGTTGGACTAAAAGACCTCCAAGGTCCCTTCCAATTCTATTATTCTATGTTCTACTAGCACTTCCCCAAAAAGGTGTCCACGGGTACTCACATTCACAGAAAAATAACCATATGTGTATGGTGACATCACTGTGCAAACAGTTCCCTGACATAATGCATTGTTGACTTTGGACATAAGCACATAAGCCACAAGAATTGCATTGGGATGTCCTGATGCACATTTCATCACTTGTCTTCCCGCCTACATGTACCTTTGAACCCCTCTCCCCCTTATTAATTTGTGTTTTCAGTATTTATTTACTGGGGCTTAACTGCTGCTCCAATCCACTGGGACTTTAAGTAAAATCAACTCAGAAATAATTTAAGTGGGACTCACACATTCTATGGAAAAAAATAGACAATTGTAACAAATCACAGATGGCAGATGCTCCATTCAGTCCCCTTTGGCTATCAGCACTGGCAGCTTCAGAGCTGTTGGAAAGTATTAACGTGCTGCACATAAAGATTTAGCTTTGGGAAATCCCAACTGTCTATTCACATTTACTCTTCTGTAACTGTCTCAATTTCTTTTCAAGGTTGCCTATTGACCCTTCACTTGTCCAACAAACAATGCATTGTAGGAAAACAAGCAACTTTACTCTGCACCCTGGTCTTTTTTCCTTCAGTTTAATTTGGCCAGTTTTAGCCGGTTCTCTTTGGACAGTGTAATTTTAAGTCTTTAGACTTCTCCAAAATCTCCAATTTTAAGTCTTTGGACTTCTCCACCCACCAGTGACCTTATTAGCATTTGCATCAGAGAGTATAAAACTATATATTTTACAACCTTCATAGATTGTTTAAATGTCTAAATTACATCATACACATTTCCTTGAGCCATTCTTGCATTCACAGTCAGTATCTGTCCATGTAAACAGTGCAAAAATATATGCCTGTCTGATATCTCATGGGTATCAGCAAGGCCTTCAAAGTTGTATTTCAGAAAGCACGGAAGTTCCTTCAGCAAAGATTTTTGTAACAATGTAACACAGTTCAAAGGAATAGCCCCATCTAAAGTCACTTTTCTGTGAGCTGGGCAGCTATATATAAATATGATAAACTCCAGTAAATGTGAAAAGTGATCGTGGATACAAATGCTGTAGCAAATTATCAGGACATAAAATATTTATGAATTGTTCTGAGTTTTTCATAAGCTTCATCTTACCCCTTGATTTTTTTAAAAAAAAAATCTGTTTTTCATATGGCATTCAATGTAATTTCTAACTCTAGAGAACTTTGTGCCATATATTGGTAGCAGACCAGAACCATCATTTAGACTATCCAGATGCCTCATAGTTTTTTAAGATTTTCCTGTTTAACTAATTTGTCAGCTATTATTTCCCAAAGATCAATAAATGATCAGAGGGGTCCTTGGTGATCTCTAAGTATGGTTGGTTTCTTGCAGATGTTTCATTACCCAAACTAGATAACATCATCAGTGCATCATCACTGATACTGTAAGAGAATGAGTGGGAGAGCTTGGGAGCAGAATCAAAAGAGGAATCAGTCTAGAGTCTTTATGTTGCCACAAGGGGACTAAGTCCAACCTCCCCTTGAATTCCATTGACTCTTATCTAACCCCATGTTAGTTGAGAAGATTCCTGTGCATGATTAGTAATAAATCACTTTAATTGGAATGTAACATGTGGCCCTGGTCTTCGCACCTGACAGATACTGAGGATTTTTTTGAATTTAATTTGAGGATAGGGAGACCTTTTTTGTTATATAATTTTCTGGTTTATTCCCATAGTTGTACAGTGTCAAACCTCGGGGTTTGCCTTACCGAGGGGGGGGGGCAGAATGTCCTGTTGGTGGTGGGGCAGTTCGTGATGCCGGAGGCTACCACTACGCTCCGGAGAAGCCCCATTGGAGCACCAATCAGCTGTGTGCCTGGCGGCAACCAGCACAACACAACCAGGATGCCCGACTCTCAGCTGTGCACCCGGGATGCCCAACAATCAGCTGTGCCATTACGCAGAGCCGAGCAAGCAATTTCCGGGCAAGGCCTGTGCCGGTGGAGGGCGTGGCTTGCCTATATAACTGTGCTGGGAGGAGACTGCTCCCAGCGCTGACTTTAATTCTGGATTGTATCTATTTCGTGACCAGTGCTTTTTGGAGCTCATTTGTGTGCCTGAGTCCGGCTTATTAAACCCAGTTATCACCCACCTACATGTCTGTCATTGTTACTGCTGGGCTAGGTTCGGAGCTTGGACAATTTGAGATACAGATTTTTCTGTTTCTTCTTGATTTAGTGCTTTTGCACAACCAAGACTAGGTAATGTTAGTCATTTTTCTCCTTATTCATGAGTATTTATAACTTGCAGGACACAGTCCTGGATGATGACAATTTTGTTTAAAAAAATGAATGCAGAAACATGTGGGTCTTTTTTCTTTTCAGAGATGTTTTGTGGTAAATGGATATTATTTTAACTTTTCCAGGCTCTTTGATCCCTCATATTCCTTTTTAAGTCTTCAAAAAATCCTATAGGTCCATTTTTATGCTTCTTTAGCATTGGTATGGTGAGATTGCCTCAGTAAATTTATCTTTAGTTTTTGATGGTTTATAGCATGACCGGAATTTCTATCCCAGAGATTTGATTGATTCCTGATTTTGGGATGGTGCAGGATCAAGCCTTGTTTGATACTTAATAGCTATTCAGTCATTGCTATTCTATTTTGTGGCTGCAAAATGGCTGCGTGTCCTCTTTGTGCCTTCTTTTTTTTTCCTATTAAGTTGGAATAAAACTTCTATTTCCCAAGTCAAAAACCAATTTTTGACTGTATCTCAGTATTGAGATGACCTGCTGTTCCTCTCTTATTTTTCAATATATTTTTTTGTTTTATGATGCTATTTTTGTCAATGTCAGTGCCTGGCACAAGGAGCTCCAGGCTAATCTGTCATTCTTTGGCAACAATGACACCATCACACCAATTACACCATCACACCTATTACACCCATCATACAAGCATTTTAGCGAAAACTAAACAGGTGGGATTGGCGGGAGATAAAGTATTGTAAAATAACTTCTAGAGCGGTCAGACCTCAATGTTCTAATAACATTGAGTGTCCTGCTGTAAGTGTAGATCTGTGGCTTTGTTTGATTGTAAGTCAGCTTCTTCAGGGAGATGGGAGATGAAAAATTTAAATGACATTTTTAAAAAAATTAAAAGCTCCATCTTGAAAATGACAAAGTTATCCAAAGATTCTTCTTAGAATTTATTCTAGGAAGCTATTTTAAGGCTTCCTAATTAGGAAATATCTATGTGGCTAAAGTACTAGGGATTTTTTTTCAGTTAACCATAATTGATTTGGTGTCAGAAGCCTTGTCCTTGGGAATGGAAAAGTAATGGAAAAGTAATTCAACCAAAATTGAAATGGACATTGTCTTCACATTTATTTATTTATTTTATTTAAACGCTCTTATAAGCCGCCCAATCCCATGGGACTCAGGGCGGCGTACAGCATAAGTAAGAAGCGTACAATTTAAAACAGTAATCATAAATTTAAATTAAAAAATAATTAAAAAAAAGACATTATAAAACACAACATTCAGGGGGAATTTGCTTATCCTATTCACCCCATCTGCCCGAAGAGCCATGTTTTTAGGGCTTTACGGAAGGCCAGTAAGGTGGGGATAGTTCAGATCTCTGGTGGAAGATGGTTCCAGAGGGACGGGGCTCCCACAGAGAAGGCCCTCCCCCACGGCCCCGCCAATCGACATTGTTTGGCCGACGGGACCCGGAGGAGGCCCTCTCTGTGGGACCTAACCGGTCTTAGGGAGGTATGTGGTAGGATGCGGTCCCGCAGGTAACCTGGCCCTGAGCCATGTAGGGCTTTAAAGGTAACAACCAACACCTTAAATTGCACCCGGAGGCTAACTGGTAGCCAATGCAGCTGGCGAAGGATAGGTGTTACGTGGGTGTATCTCGGTACACCCACTACTGCACGCACAGCTGCATTCTGTACCAGCTGGAGTCTCCGAATGCTCTTCGAGGGTAGCCCCATGTAGAGCGCGTTACAGTAGTCAAGCCGTGAGGTGACAAGGGCATGAGTGACTGTGAGCAAGGCCTCCCTCTCCAAGTAAGGTCGCAATTGGTGCACAAGACGGATTTGTGCAAAGGTCCCCCTAGCCACAGCTGAAAGATGTTGATCCAATTTTAGCTGTGGATCTAGGAGGACACCCAAATTGCGAACCTGTTCTGAGGGAGTCAATTTTTCTCCCCCGAGAACCAAGGAGGGACAGTCGACATAGTCCTTGGGAGGCAATATCCAGAGCCACTCAGTCTTGTCTGGGTTGAGCCTGAGTCTGTTCACTCCCATCCAGACCCTCACATCGTCCAGGCAGCGGCACATTACATCAACTGCTTCACTGAACTGACACGGGGTGGAGATGTACAACTGGGTATCGTCAGCATACTGCTGATACGTCACCCTATGCCGTCGGATGATCTCACCCAGCGGTTTCATGTAAATGTTAAACAGGATGGGAGAGAGGACCGAGCCCTGTGGCACCCCGCAAACCAGGGGCCTAGGGGCCGACCTCTGTCCTCCTGTCAACACCGACTGCGTCCTGTCAGAGAGATAGGAGGAGAACCACCGTAAAACAGTGCCTCCCACTCCCATCTCCCCAAGACGACGCAGAAGGATACCATGGTCAATGGTATCGAAAGCCGCTGAGAGGTCAAGTAGCACCAGGATGGAGGAGTAACCCCCGTCCCGGGCTCGCCAGAGATCATCCATCAGCGCGACCAAAGCAGTCTCCATACTGTAGCCGCGCCTGAAGCCCGATTGAAAGGGATCCAGATAATCAGTATCCTCCAATAGCCGCAGGAGTTGGAGCGACACCACCTTCTCGACAACTTTACCCAAGAAGGGTAAGTTGGAGACTGGACGGAAGTTCTTTAAATCCGCTGGGTCCAGGGAAGGCTTCTTGAGGAGGGGCCTCACCACCGCAGCTTTTAAAGGCTGTGGGATGGATCCCTCTCTCAAAGAAGCGATCACAACCGCCTGGAGCCAGCCGCGTGTCACCTCCCTGCTGGCAGAGACCAGCCAGGAGGGGCACGGGTCCAATAAACAGGTGGAGGCGCTCATCGCTCCTATGGCCTTGTCCACATCCTCAGGAGTGACAGGTTCAAACTCGTTAAAGTGTTATGTTAAATCCAACATGAAAGCATCAACAAGCAGCTCCTCCTCCTTCTAATCACTTTGGTGATATAATTAAATTATAGTTTTAATGTTTACCAAATAATTGTCAGGAGCAGTATATGCAATCTTCATGTATATGCAAAGGCTTCCCCACGAGCTACAATACTTCACTATCACAGTCCCAGTTCACATGGAAACCATCACAGGTGACAATCACCCTATAAGTATGGAAACATATTAGACTGAACATACCAGATTAACAATTGAACAGAACCTATTTTATGATTGTAGTCCTCCTCCACGGATTCAAAACTAGGGACCAAGAATGGTTCCTTTTCTGATGACTATCTCCAAGAGCTCCTGGGGCTAATGGAAAAATTATATCTATGGGGAATGGAAGCATAAATCTCAATCTCATTTTTTTTCTCCTGTTGTAACCTACAATAGAAGGTCTTGGGTGACAAAAAGAATAGCAAGAGATGCAAGAAGTAGAGATCCTTCTTACATCTTCTACTGAATGACAGATGCTGTATCTGTACTATACATTGTGTGTTAGAAGAAAAGAAAAGAAAACTTTGATCCTGCTTCAGTTAAGCTCTGCTCAATTCAAAGTCAGAAATATTTGATGTAGTTGGCAAATTCCAGCTGATAGTGTTGTTTGCCTACATATACAAATGGCACCTTGTGTCTGCCAAATGGAAGCAAGCATCCTAACCTTTAAATGACAACATGGTTTTCTTTCTACCCTTGGTGCTGCAATAGACCTTCAGTTTAATGGATTAATGGGGGAAGGGTATCTGTAAAAGCAGAATGCCTGTTGAATCTGGATGGGGTTTTATGTATACATAAAATGGTGAATGTGGTATGACACATCCATATTTTATGCATTTTGCACATTTTATGCACGTATAAAATATGGAGGGGATTTCACATATCCATATTTAATGTATTTTATGCATATGGGATTTGATGCATGCACAAAAGCATGAACAGATTTTATCTGTTGCATCCAAAGTCTACTAAACTGAGATTTGTTATATAGAGGATGTAGTGGATTTGTAAAATACCTCTTTGCATGCATCAAGTGATTCCACATGATTTTTGTTCAATTGGCAGCAAGTTTGTGGCAAGCTAAACCACATGGTAATTTCTCATGAGTCATTGCTCAGTATCATACTTCAATGAAATGTATTGAAGTATGATCAAATGAATGTATAATTAAAATTGTTTATTTGCTAAAATAATTCTTGAACTGAAACTGAAACTAACATTTCATAACATAACATTTTTAGGCCTGGTTTGTTTCAATTTATGGCCTCTCAGCACACTTCTAATTTGGGAGTGATACTTTAGCAGCATTCATTTGCATATATAAGTTTTATTGTTGTTCAGTTCCTTCCTTCCCTCACTCTTCAGTTAAAACTGAGACATAGCAAGAGGATACACTTTGCATGTCATAAAGCATGACCTAATAATGGCATTAATGGTAATGGTCATAAGCCAAGCAAGCTACAGCAAACATTTGGGCTAGAAGCTACTCTTATATACCTAAAACAAATTTCATTTCCAACTACCAAATGACAGAAATCCAATCAAACAAGTTAAATACATGTAATTAAAAATATATTCAAATATGGATACAAAATCAAAGCAGAACACAAAATTAAAATTACATTTAAAAAATAAAATATACATAAATTCGGATGAAAATAAGTAGTCTTTGCATATATATTTTATTCAAGCCGCCCAACAAATAAAGCATTATCTTCTCACTTAACGTAGTCTTCAGTTTTCCAGTATCAAACTATGCAATTTCTCTTCCAGAAAATATGCATAAAATCTTCTGCACTATTTGAATTAAAGAGCATATATGCTCTAGGCATTGCGTATTATAATATCTACCTGAAAACCCCACTAATGGATTTATTTAATCAATTTAGTGGGAATATTTCTATTCTTATAATTATAATAATATTAAAATATTATTAATATTATAATAATAAAATAGCTTGGCAAATTGAAGGACACCCTGAGAAATTTCCTACCTTATTCAATAAATCAACATAACAGCACTACAATAAAATAAAAATAATCTACTTTGATTTCCCACACACACAAACGCACACACACAGTTCCCATAAAAATGGTCAAGTTCTCACTACATATTGACATTCTTTGGTGATGTACGTAATAAGTATATCAAATGACAACATATTTCAAATCTCCAGACAATCTCTCCCAGTAGCTCTGAGATGGGATGTTACACAGAAGAAAGATGGTTGACCTCAGAAGCAGCACCAACAACCTAAGCTTTTAGAGTGGAATTTGCCCAGGACCATAATAATAAGACTTTCTAGCTAGCTTGATGAGGTGGAAGAAACTGGGAGACCATGAGTTCTAGTCCTGCCTTAGGTACAAAGCCAGGTGGGTGACCTTGGGCCAATCACTCTCTCTCAACCTTACAAAGAAGGCAATGGCAAACCATTTCTGAAAAACCTTGCCAAGAAAACTGCAGGACTAGTCCTGGCAGTCTCCAAGAATCTGACACAACTGAACATAAGAAAATAAAAAGTCTAACCTCATGATAATCAGAATATAGAACATAGAATATCAGAGTTGGAAGGGACCTTGGAGGTCTCCTAGTTCAACCACCAGCTCCTATACCATTTCAGGCAAATGGCTGTCCAGTCTCCTCTTAAAAACCTCCAGTGATGGAGCACCCACAACTTCTGAAGGCAAGCTGTTCCACTGGTTGATTGTTCTCACTGTCAGGAAATTTCTCCTTAGTTCTAGTTTGGATCTCTCTTTGATTAGTTTCGATCCATTGTTTCTTGTCTTGCCTTTGGGTGCTTTGGAAAATAGGTTGATCCCCTTCAAATATTGGAACACTGTTATCATGTCTCCCCTGGACCTTCTTTTCACTAAACTAGCCATTTCCAATTCTACTACTCACCCCTATTTATCAGAAAAATATACATATTCTCTATCAGAGGAAAATTAGGCAGATGATCATCCCACACAAATTCCATATTCTCAACAAATCTAAGAATATTTTGCTTTGTAATAGTCAGTTCAGAGGTGGCTCCAGACCAGCATTACCTACTTGATTATGTGAGTGATTTGAAACCAAAGCAAAGCAGCTATCCACCTCTTTCTAAGCCTGATAACACTGCACTTGTGCAGAGCTTGTGGGGGTCTATCTCCCATTGGAGAGAACTCATCCATGATTCGAGGTAACTATTGTCCTTTCTCCCCACTTCCATTCAGAGCTTCATCATCCAGTTGTTGGATTTTTTGTTTGTTTGTTTGTTTGTTCCAAACAATATTTAGTATGGTATGGTTCCATAGGCATCTGGTACAAATACATAAATTACACCATTTGTGTTGCAACACTAGGATATTTTTGTCATTTGTCCCTCTTGTTCTTCTGTATGACTATGGATGCATCTTCCCATCTTCCTTTCTCCAGCTATTGCAGCAATCTTTAGCCATGTTTATAACTATTGGACAAAGTGCCTGATGATAGATGCTATCTTGCTATCACTTGACAATAATTCGATCTACAGCCATTTATTTAAATGGCACTGTTCCAAAAGTGAAGGCAGAGCATACCAGACTTAAAATATACTTCAAATGTAGGAGCATTCTTATCCTTTCTCCCTACCTCCCCATCTTCCCCTTGCTAGATACATCGTCCCCATCTATCAAATTGTTTCTTTAATGGGGCAGAATAGAGGAGAGATCTCTTGGTGTCATACTTTCAATTTCTATTCTGCTGCTTTTATGTACATAAAAGAGTTAAAGATGGGATAACCAAAGGCCCCTTCTTTTTGCACTAGTCCTCATTAATTACCCACAGGATTGTTTTCAGTGCTCTGGAAAGTGCCATTTGATCTGTAATTACAGACATATAGATTGTGTAAATTCATATATGTTGTACCTGTTTCTTTCTCACTCCATTTTTGCTTGCCATTTACTTGTCCTCTGTTTTTGAAATTTTCTGATTTTAGTAAATAAACATCAAGTTATGTTTTTGCTAGCTGAATTGAGTTGTGTGTGCTGGCTCTGATCCAGGACTGTGTTAGGTGCAAACTAAACTGGAAATTACCCCCAGTATTTTTGCCACAATCCTTCTGTCCCACCTCCACCATGCAGAGGTTACCAGCAGTCCTTGGGGAAATATGTAATATCCTCTGTATTCTGTTCACTTACATGGTGCTAAGAGATATTTGGAACAAGAGTGGTCTTGACAGTGACAAATGATTCTAAGCAGCCTGGCATTAATAAAACACATTGAAAGATGAGGCAGATACCGGTAAAAGTATCTGCTTGCATGTTTAGTATAAAGTGCTCTAAATCTCAATGTGTTACTACCATACCACAGTGTGTTGCTAGCCAGCTAATGATAGCTAATGACTAATACAAGAGGAGAAAACGTGAAAAATATATTTTGCTTCAACTCATGAAGTGTTTTTTAGGAAATATCAAGTCAAGTTGCTAAACAGTGAACATCTAAGGAGAGGAAAGGGTGAAAACAAGCTATAGACTCTTAATCAGGTTTATAAACAAAACAAGAAAATAGCAATCAGACAATATTGGGGAGGGATTGGGGATTAGCACTTTGCAGAAAAATTATCCTATGCTATTTCCACAGTTCTTGTTTAGCATGATGAAAGACAATCTGCTTTTGAAAATTATTTCAAAGGGGAGGATAATTCTAGTGCAATTTTTAACGGATGGACTATGGGTTTACTGTTTTTAGCTATGAGGTGGCCAAAGTATATGTTTGAATGCCATGTTTGTTGATGTACAATCCTCTCTCCATTGGCATACAGCTTCCCTGGCTTTCCATGCTTCAATCCAAAGGACAGCCATCATGAGGGAAATCCTCCTATTGAGGTTTTTTTTTCAGATTAGGAAATATGATGGGAGACTTTGGGGTACAAGTATGTTATGAGTCCTTGAATAGTAAAGGTAACTGACAAGCAAGTACTGAAGTGCATAATACCAGACATGTTACTAGAAGGCAAAATCACAAAACTGCATCTTACTTACTTTGGCCATGTCATGTGAGGGAATTCACTGGAGAAAGCAATTATGTTTGGAAGTGTTACCAGTAAAAGGAAACCAAGCCATAAAAGAACACAGCAGCTGGACACCATCAAAGTTGACACCAGCCAGAGCATAGAACAACTCAAAGAAGTAATACAAGATCAGAAGTTGTGGAGAATCCTGGCCCACAGAATCACCAAGAATCGAACACAAGTGAATGGATAATATTATCATCATATCATGAGAGTCTGATTAGTAAACTAGTTAAACCTGATTTAGAATGCATGACAACCAAGTTAATACTTAGTTGCAGTGGTGCAGCCCCTACTCAAGAAGCCTTCCCTGGACCCAGCAGATTTGAAGAACTTCTGTCCGGTCTCCAACCTTCCCTTTGTGGGGAAGGTTGTAGAGAAAGTGATGGTGCTCCAGCTCCTACGGTTATTGGATGACACTGATTATCTAGATCCCTTTCAATCGGGTTTCAGGCGTGGCTACAGTATAGAAACTGCTTTGGTCACCCTGATGGATGATCTCTGGCGAGCCCGGGATGGTGGTCATTCCTCCATCCTGGTGCTACTTGACCTCTCAGCAGCTTTCGATACCATTGACCATGGTATCCTTCTGCGTCATCTCGGCGAGGTGGGAATGAGCGGCACCGTATTATGGTGGTTCTCCTCCTACCTCTCCGATAGGATGCAGTCGGTGTTGACAGGGGGGCAGAGGTCAAGCCCTAGGCCCCTTCTTTGTGAGGTGCCTCAGGACTTGGTCCTCTCACCCATCCTGTTTAACATCTACATGAAACCACTGGGTGAGATCATCCGATGACACAGGGTGAGGTACCAGCAATATGCTGATGACATACAGTTGTACATCTCCACCCTGTCTCAATTTACGGAAGCAGTGGATGTAATGTGCCAATGCCTGGATGATGTTAGGGTCTGGATGGGAATGAACAGGCTCAAGCTCAACCTTGAGAAGACCGAGTGGCTATGGATATTACCTCCCAGGGACTTTATCGATTGCCCCTCCTTGGTTCTTGGGGGAGAGAAATTAACTCCCTCAGAATGGGTTCACAATTTGGGTGTTCTCCTAGATCCACAGCTAAAACTGAATCAACATCTGTCAGCTGTGGCTAGGGGGACATTTGCACAGGTTCGCCTTGTGCACCAATTGTGACCCTACTTCGAGAGGGAGGCCTTACTCACGGTCACTCACGCCCTCATCACCTCACGGCTGGACTACTGTAATGCACTCTACATGGGGCTACCCCTAAAGAGTATCTGGAGACTGCGCGAGCTGTGGTGGGTGTTCCCAGATATACCCACATAACACCCATTCTCCGCCAGCTGCATTAGTCTCCGGACACAATTTAAGGTGTTGGTTTTAACCTTTAAAGCCCTACATGGCTCAGGGCCAGGTTACCTCTGGGACTGCATCCTACCACATACCTCCCTACAACTGATTAGGTCCCACAGAGTTGGTCTCCTCCAGGTCTCATCAACCAAGCGATGCCGGTTGGTGGAACCGCGGGGGAGGGCCTTATCTGTGGGAGCCCCGTCTCTCTGGAACCCACTCCCTCCAGAGATCCGGATTATCCCCACCCTACTGGTCTTCTGTAAAGCCGTGAAAACATGGCTCTTCCTGCAGGCGGGGTGAAATCAAAATCAATCCCCCATGTGTGAATGATGGTCCATTTTTAAATTTTTAAATTTTGTAAGTTTTTAATCATTGGTATCGTTTTTATAAATTGTTTTGTATTATGTTGTATGCCGCCCTGAGTCCTACGGGAGCTGGGCGGCATATAAAAACGACCAAATAAATAAATAAAATAAGTCATACATAACAGGTTAAAAATACTATTTAGAAAGAGCTTATGAATGTTTCTTCATCAAACTAGACTAATAGTCAACCTCTGGAACGCTCTGGAACCAACTTCCTCCAGAGACCCGAACCATCCCCACCCTGCTGGCCTTCCGAAAAGCCGTTAAGACATGGCTTTCCCTGCAGGCAGGGGGTAGAGCTTAATTCCATCTGAACTCTCCCCCGGGTATGTCTGGTTGTTGGATGGTTTTTAATATTGTAATTTTTAATTTTTATATTTTGATTTTAATCCAATTGTTTATTGGTTGTTCTTGTATTTTTTTCTGTGCTGTACGCCGCCCTGAGTCCCTCGGGAGTTGGGCGGCATATAAGAAAACCAAATAAATAAATAAATAAAATAAATAAAAGCCAAAACTCATAATTTATTAAAAATTTAGATCACATGATGAAAGTGATTGCTTATCAACTTTGCAGAAGATCTTAGCAGAAAAAAATTCAAAATACAAAATAATCTTGATAGGTTAAAAAAGTGGTCTGAAAATAACACAATGAAACACAATATAAAATTTGTTACTTAGGAGACAGAAATAGAATGTACTGGGAAAGAATGGGGATAACTGCACTGGCAATAGGATTTGTAAATATATATATACTAATAATATCTAAACATGAGTGAGTAATATCATATTACTTCAGGAAAAGGCAAATGCAACAAAAGGGAGAGGAAGCAAATGTACGATCTCCTTTTGTGTTAATAAGGCCATACCTGAAGAATTAAGTTTTGTTTTAGACATTACTAATTAAGAAAGGTTAGAATAAACTGTAATAAGTTTAGTGAATGTCCATGAAAGAAATAAAGAGTAGATCCTATGAACAGAAATATAATGAAGTAAGGATATTTGGCCTTGAGATATCTGAAGAGAAATATAATAATAATATAATAAAAGACTGTCCCATAAAAGAAAATCAGATCCTATTTTCTATCTGCTCAGCATTCTGGACACAGACTAATGGATTTAAATCAAGACCAGAGCCCTCTCTGCCGGTCCATCGCACGCATCGCCATTTTTTCCCGGTGATTTTGGGTCGATTTTGCTTCTGCGCATGCGCGGAAGCAAAATTGCACCAAAATCTCGCACGCAAGCACATCCCCTTGTGAGATTTCGGCCTGATTTTGCTTCCGTACATGCGCAGAAGCAAAATCGCACAAGGGGGTGTGCGCGCATAGTGAGCGTGCACGCCCCCAAAACTTGGAGATGCGCGCGCAGTGCACCGGCACCAGTAAGACAGCAACCGGCCACTGCTAAGAGTGTGTTACTCATTTTTATTTAGGCATTCATTTTCATTTTGTTCAGCTTATTTCTTTCACAGTTTTTGTAACCTGATGTGATGTTGATCTCGTGAATAATCCAGCATATACTTCCCAAAATAGATTAGGAATCAGGGGAAATTATGTTTTGGTTTTCTAGAAGATGTCAGGGAGGAAAGGAAATGAGCAACCAAATAACAATTGTTACAAGGCTTCAATAATATCAACTTTCTGTTAGTCCCTGCAATCTGTTAACTTTTTGTCTTGATTAAAGATTACAGCAAACAATAGAATTCACATTATTGTGATACTAATTTTCATTTGGTTATTCCAGAATCGATCACCTAGCTGCTAGACACACAAGCACAGACATCCTTAGGGCTACCAATTAGTGGCACCAGCTGCTAGTCTAGATTCTAGTCCAGGAATTATTACACACAGACCATTAGCTCTGAAAGGCATTTGGAAGTTCTCACTATGCTGGAAATTCTGAATATCGTGTAACAACATACTGCATGGCCATATGCATCTCAGCTGGCCTCCCTTGAAGCCATTTCACAACCCAAAGTCTGTTGTTTCACAGTCTAGTGATGCAGGAGGAATATTCATATAGTTCAGACAATTACCTTCCCATGGAGAGATTTCCTTTCTTTTGGATTATTCAGTTATTGTCATCTGTTTAAAGTGGATACTTAACAAAGTCACTTGGGTGTGATGGTCAAGGTGCTGGACTATCCCAGGAGACATATGCTGAAGTCTTTTCTCAATCATGGAAATTCTTCACGTGTCTCCCTCTGTTATTTTCCTGTGTTTGGGATTTGGAGCATGGTGCCTGTAAGCCAGAACCAACAAGGAGTCCTTGAGGGTGGATTTCTCTTTATCTGATTCTTCTTAGTTTTCTGTAAATTCCCCTAGGTGGACATGAAAAAATCTACCTCATTCCATAGATTTTAAGTGAGCAGATCTTCTTAATGGATCCTTCATCCCTGAAGCGGATAAACAGCATGAGACCAGATTTCACCAGATGCAGTTTGATAATAACAGCTAGATAACTGTACCATCTCAGTCCATCCCATCCCTCTCGACCCACAGTGAAGACTAAACTTATAGGGTGCATGCCCTCTGCATTGAAAAGTATCAGTGGGAAGCGTCCATGTCCCGTCTTAATTAATCATCCCATTGATCTATTAAACTGCCTCCATTCCATTATTCCCTCTTGGTTCTTCCTAATAGCAATAGCGCTTAGACTTATATACCGCTTCATAGTGCTTTGCAGCCTTCTCTAAGCAGTTTACAGTGTCAGCATATTGTCCCCAACAAACTGGGTCCTCATTTTATCAACCTCAGAAGGATGGAAGACTGAGTCAACCTTGAGCTGGCCAGGATCAAACTCCAGGCTGTGGGCAGAGTTAGCCTGCAACACTATATTCTAACCACTGCGCCACCAGGGCTGCTAAATTGTGAAAAGTCATATTATGATTTCAATGTAAAATTGAACCTTTTATTTTAATATCCAGACAGCTGACATGATTTAATCCAAATGTTGTTAAAACAGAATATTTTACCATCCATTACCTATAAGAGCCGAGGTGGCGCAGTGGTTAAAATGCAGCACTGCAGTTCAGCAGTTCAGCTGTTCAAATCTCACCGGCTCAAGGTTGACTCAGCCTTCCATCCTTCTGAGGTCGGTAAAATGAGGACCCAGATTGTTGGGGGCAATATGCTGAACTCTGTAAACCGCTTAGAGAGGACTGTAAAGCACTATGAAGCGGTATATAAGTCTAAGTGCTATTGCTATTGCTATAAGATAACTGCCAGGCAAATTACTGTACACCGTAAATTGGAATAGAATTCTGATATGGACTTCACATGGACTTCAGCAAACCCATCCCTGAATGACATTGTCAGGAGACAGACAAAGCCTAGCATGGCAACAACCATACCTTTTCCCCCTCAGTCCCTTAGGAGGACAGTGACTATGTTATTAACAGTGAAGCAATGTTCCTCCTCAATGCCTCTGACTGCTAAAAAAGCTTCTTGCACATACATTTGTTGTCTCCTTTGTGCTTTAGGCCAGGTACATATAAAGCATTCGATGTAAATGTGTCATTTCCCATTACAGAGATCACAGGCACATGCTGTGACCATGTCTGGGATATTTCTAGGAGTTTTCTCAGGGCACTGCATTCAAAGGACATGCTGATTTTTACAGGCTGTTAAAGAGCAGTCTCTCAGATCATTCTTTTCAGTTTGATTTGTTATGATGGTTACCCCATGTGGCAGCAGAGGATCATGGATCTCGGTATTAAAGATATAGAGGCATGGCTGACTTTTAAACTGTGCCCTTTTTTATGTAACGTTAACTGCATTGGACATTCTCTTTGAGGAAAATCTGTTTCAAAAATTATGAGCAGAATTAAAATGCAAGCTTCTTTTAAAAAGTCAGTTATTTCATTGTGTTTATATATCATTATAAATCACGTACGTTGAGCTACATCCAACAACCTTTATATGATACTGTGTTTGTGTGTGTGGCTATATACAGTGTACAGGGGTGGGTTCCTACCGGTGCGGTCTGGTTCGTGCGTACCGGTAGGAGCCTGCTGATGACGTCACCGGCGGTCGGTGCCCATCCCTGGGCGCTGCCATCTTTTTTGAATTTTAAAAATTTTTTTCCTTCTGAGCATGCACAGAAGCCGAGTTCCAGCACTGTGCATGAGGTCGCCATCTGTTTTTTGGCTTTGTTTTCTTGCCATGTGGTGCAGGAGGAAGCGAACTGGCAATGAGGTAAGTTAGTGTGTGTGTGTGAGAGAGAGAGAGAAAAGCGAGCTGTAGGCAGCTCATTCCCCACCCCCCACAAGCAAAAGCCATGGAGGAAAAAACTTCGGAGTTTGGGGCAGCTTGGCGGAAGTTTCCCTGCATGGGTTTGGGCAGGTGTGTGTGTGTGTGTGTGTGTGTGTGTGTGTGTGTGTGTGTGTGTGTGTGTGTGTGTGTGTGTGTGTGTGAAAAGTGAGTTGCAGGCAGCTCATTCCCCATCCCCCCACCAGCAAAAGCCATGGAGGAAAAAACTTCGGAGTTTGGGGCAGTTTGGTGGAAGTTTCCCTGCATGGGTTTGGGCAGTGTGTGTGTGTGTGTGTGTGTGTGTGTGTGTGTGTGTGTGTGTGTGTGTGTGTGTGTGTGTGTGTGTGTGTGTGTGTGTGTGAAAAGTGAGTTGCAGGCAGCTCATTCCCCATCCCCCCACCAGCAAAAGCCATGGAGGAAAAAACTTCGGAGTTTGGGGCAGCTTGGCGGAAGTTTCCCTGCATGGGTTTGGGCAGTGTGTGTGTGTGTGAAAAGCGAGCTGCAGGAGCTCATGGCCCACCAGCAAAAGCCATGGAGGAAAAAACTTTGGCGTTTGGGGCAGCTTGGAACACCCGGGAACTTTCCCTGTGTGGGTTTGGGTGGCGGTGGTGGGGTGGAGTGTGAAAAGCAAGCTGCAGGCAGCTCATTCCTCACACCCCACTGGCAAAATCTGGACAAGAAGGGGGAAAAAGAGGGGTTGAAAGAGAGGGGGGAGAAGAGAGAAAGAGGGAGGGAGGGGAAGAGAGGAGGGGAAGAGAAAGAGAGAGGGGCAAGTGAGGGAAAGAGAAAGAGAGGGAGGGAAAGAGAAATGATATTACAAAAGTTTTTCTTTTTTATTAGAAGCTCTGTAACAGAAGTCTTCAAACTTGGTAACTTTAAGACTTGTGGACTTCAACTCCCAGAATTCTCCAGCCAGCATAGCTGGCTGGAGAATTCTGGGAGTTGAAGTCCACAAATCTTAAAGTTGCCAAGTTTGGGGACCCCTGCAAGTCTGTAACAAGGAAGAGCTGGTTATTCATTTCAAATCATCTGTGAGTGAAAGAAGGATGACACCATCTCTTTGTGTATTTAGAATTTGAAGATAAGTAATTGATTGATTGGGAGAAGGGAATTGAGGAACTATTGTCTATTTTTCTGTTCTCTTCATTCAAAATCAGCAACACAATTATTCAAGTTCTAAGCATGAATTGAAAAAGGTTAAATATATTCAATAAATGAGAAAAATGACAGGTAATTATATTTATGGATATATTGCTCTTTCTTTTTCAGTAAGTTGCCAGTAATATTGCATTAGTGTTGGGTACATGCAACTATATATAAGTATAGTCTGTGCTATTGTATATAAGTCTGTGCTATTCAGGGGTGAAATGCTCCCGGTTCGCTTTTACCTGTCTGTCGGCGGAGAGTCGATCGCGCAGGTAGCGCGGCGCTCCGCCCACCCGCCAGGACACTGCCTTTTGAGTTCTTTTACCCTCTGTGCATGCACAAAATGCTTTGTGCATATGCAGAGGGTAAAAGAACTCAAATGGCGGTGTCCCAGTAGGTGGGCGGAGCACCGTGCTACCTGCGTGATCGGCTCTCAGCCGACAGACAGGTAAAAGCGAACCAGGAGCATTTCACCGCTGGTGCTATTGCTATGCAATATCTCCTGCTGAGCCATTGGGTTACTATCCCTAAGACTAAATGAGAAAAAGGGTGTCCCTTTCAATGAATGTCAGTGAAATTTACATAGGGATATATAGCACCATACTTTGTCAAGTCTATCCATTATTACAATTTGAAATTGACAATTTTTCACCTGCAGAAATTTATTCTATCAGTGTTGTCACTTCATCTCCTATTTAAAAAAATAGGATTAACTCATAAATGCTTAAATTTTCCTGGTAAGGATAAATTTGTCAAAATGAAGATACTGACCAGGTTATTGTATTTTTAAAAAAGTTTTTAAAATCTGAAGCCATCCATTTGTGGTGGGTGGAATCTAGGGCTCATATAGGGTATTAAGAAAGAAAGAGAGAGAGAGAGAGAGAGAGAGAGAGAGAGAGAGAGAGAGAGAGAGAGAGAGAGAGAGAGAGAGAGAGAGAGAGAGAGAGAGAGAGAGAGAGAGAGAGAGAGAGAAGAAAGAAAAAAGAAAGAAAGAGGAAGGAAGGAAGGAAGGAAGGAAGGAAGGAAGGAAGGAAGGGAGAAAGAGAGACAAGAAAGAAAGAACATAGGATTAAATAGCATATTTTGCATGTTCAGTAGTAGTAAATAAATGGACAGGGAAAGTGTATCTCGTTGAGGCCTTTGAGGCAAAGAGAGGCCAGGCACCCTAATCCTAACACATGACATGAGTGATGTCAAGTTGGCGCCTCCCACCCAGTCACATGACCACCCAGTCACATGATCAAGCCACCCCCACCCAGTCACATGACCGTTAAGCCGCTCCCACCCGATCACATGACCATCAAGCCACTCCCACAAAATTAAGCCACTCCCACAAAATTAAGCCATCCCACAGAGTGGTAGTAAAAAAAATTGGAACCCACCCCTGACAGTGTATATATGTGTGCATGCATATACACAGAAAGAGAGAGGATGTTCTCAGTTACACAATTCAGCAAGCTTTTATTACATGTAGAGCATTTTTATTAGATGAAGCCAAGAACACTGAAATAAAAAAACACCCACATACATTCTACATAAATCAAGTTCTGAATCAAACACTTCATATATCCATCTTGACATTTTTCATATATTTAAAAATATGCTAAGCAGAATCTTATGATTTATTTATACTATAGGTATCTGTGGGAGGGTAAGTGGCAAAATGTATATTATGATATGATGCAAAAAACTCATGTATGTGTACCTCAGAGACTGAGACACAAATATGTAAAACTGGAGTTTCCATCATGTCATCACTAGGCCTGATGCTGTAACAATCTGTTTGTTATAGACCTGTATGGATGCATTCTTGCATTAAAAAAATTAACTAGTACGTACCCAATGTTATTTCTTATAACTTGACCAAAAAATCCAGACATATATTTTCCTTCTCCTTTCTGTAACTGCTATTCTAAGTGGGCAATGTTACTTGCCTGCTAGGAAAGAAAGAGAGTCCAGAAATATTTCACAAGAAGAGTCCTCCACTCCTCCGCTCGCAACAGAATACCTTATGCCACCAGACTTGAAATATTGAGCTTAGACAACCTAGAACTATGTCACCTTCGAACTGATCTAAATGTAGCTCATAAAATCATCTGCCACAATATCCTACCTGTCAATGAATACTTCAGCTTCAACCATAACAATACACAAGCACACAATAGAAAATATGATTTCAGCAACAGAGTGATCAATGCCTGGAATTCACTGCCCGACTCCGTGGTTTCTTCCCCAAACCCCAAAAACTTTAACCTTAGACTGTCTACAGTCGACCTCACCCCATTCCTAAGAGGTCTGTGAGCGGCGTGCGTAAGCGCACCACTGTGCCTACCATCCCTGTCTTACTGTCCTATTGTCCTCATTTATCTGTACTTCTTTGCTTATGTTATGTTTATACAAACACCTACTATCTTGTACATGTTTGACAAACAAACAAATAAATAAAAATAAAATAAAAGAATGAGCACAAAGCCTAACTGAAGATACTAAAATTCATACCTGTCCCTAATTCCTTTCTGGGAGACACATGGCACAATGAAGGCTCTGTAAGGAGTGTTTCAATGCAGGTGCACATTGACAGACCATTCAAAAAGTTGAGCCTAATGCTACCACATTGATAACCTGCCATATTATTTGCTCTTAATAGCAGTACAACTTTCTTACTGTTGGATTCCAAGTATTGAAAAAAAATTATTTTTAGAGTAATGAGAGGTTGTGGCTGGGGTGTCATCTTCAAAAATAATCAGAAATTTGCTTGGCCCCTAGTAAGTTGACATATTTTATTTAAGGACAATTTCCCAACCGACCTCTGCTGTGTGTGTCTCTCACCTATCTCAACCAGAAAGGGCACAGTTATCATATAAGAGTAAACTTGAGGCAGGAGTTGCTGAAAACTGAATTGGAGAGCTTTTATTGTCTTGGAGGCAGTCTTCAAAAGCTGCTATTTATAAAATTGTGGTGGCTGTTGTTTTGTTGCTTGGTATTATAGCTGATTGCCAAAGAAGAACTACAGTGCTACACTTTGATGAACAGAAAGAACTTGCACTGTCTGACTACGGAGTTGTCAAGCAAACAACAATTGCATGTCTGTTTTTTTATATTAAGAGGAATTCTTTTCTGTACTTGTGTGGGAGTTTGTCAGAGGATTCTAAAAAGACTTCTCAATTTTTTATTGTATATGTATATGGGTTTAACTTTAGAAGTTTTGTTCAGTTTAATTGTTGCAAGCTATATTTCATTGAACCTATTGGCAGAGAGGCTAACCTGCCTTAAAGATAATAAGCACTGCTGTTGTGACTCTGTGAAAATTTGGGAATGATGAAATTGGCAGCAGAAAGCTAAAGAGAATAGAGGAAGGTGGAAGGAAAGGAAGATTCAGTCTAGATAACAGGACTTGGTTAGAGTTTTAATTGACTGGAGAAGGCAGTGTGGAATGTGACACACCACAGAAGATTTTATTGTCTGTTGTAGACCATGAGGTCACTGGTGGCTTATAATGCAAGGCACTGAATTCTCCATTCCACTATGGTATGAGGATAGAGTACTGGAAGCTACATCTGGTTGCTTATACCATGCATTCAGACCAAATATGTAAGAATGAGATTTGCAGAATTTGCAATTTGCACCTGCATGGAAGGACAGAGGAGACAAGTGACAAAATATATGCTGTGAGGTTTCATTGCAATCTCTGCCTCTTGCATATTTGTATACAATGTTGTAAGCATAAAAGGGCAGAACTTGCATTTTGATGTTATAATGAATATTTCATCATTTTAATATCATAGTAGTTAGGAACAAAAGCAATATGCAGTGGATATGATGCGGATATGAGGCAGCTGTAATGGTTTTTTTAAAAAATGCTGAATCAATGAATTAACTGCCTTCAGCCCTAATCCGTGTTGGAACACAAGCAAGATGTCGTGCCCAAGTAAAAAAGCAAAGATGAGAAGATAAGAATGCAGTCTACAATATGGGCTATCAATTCATGGAGCTTATCATTACATTTTCTTTAGATGTCAAGCAGGTCTTATGATACCAACATAGCTAAAATAAATAGACTTCTGTCCCTGAAGGGGATTTTGTATGAGTACCAGTGTAACACCAATGACATCTATTGTGCAACATTTGGCCTTGAATTATTCTTGGCCTGACATCTAGTTTTGTGAAAGAATGGAATGGGAATAGATATAGATTTTTTGTAATCAGTTGGCAAACAAGGTGGCTGCATGCCACTTCTACCAATTTCACAAGTCTCTTCTTGTTCACTGAGGATTGAACTTGAAAAATGGATCCATGCCAATATCATGTCATTGTGTTGTTCTCTTGGCCTCAGAAGTTGATGCTAGCAATGACCATGATTTGACAGTATTATTCCATGTTGTATACTCACTAAAAGGAAACTATGACCCATAAAAGCCAGTGTTGTACATTTGTCCACCTAAAGCCTTGTCACTAAAAATCATTTCAGCTTTGACATGTTGCACATTTTTATTAGCAATTTGCTTTGACTATTTGATCTAAAACAGAGCATGTTTTGTTTACAGGCTAGCTCTGTATTATATTCAAATAACAAGATTCAAGGGTCTTTCCATAGGATTAATTTGCAAGACAATAAATTCCCCATTTCTTGCAACGATCTTCATGTTCCTTTTAATCAAATATTTGCTACCCTGTTCATCATAATTGCATTCGCTGGTGTCTGGACTGCTTTCTGAAAAAGAACTACCCTTATGCCTGAATTATTTCAGTGCCCTCTTACATTTTTTATTCAAATTCAAGGAATAAGCGTGCACGATGCCATTACTGAAGTATATCCTTATTCATATTTAATTAGAAACAAGTTTCACTGATTTCTACTTCCTTTCAACTGATGCTTTGACAAAGCACTCTTTCAACATGCCTCCACTAAGCAAGATAATGCCATGTTTCCAGCTGTCACATTGCAGCAGCTGCACTCTATTGATTTGACAGGTTCAGTGGCCTTTTGGCTCCAGTCGTTAGCACATCTACAGAAGATGCTTCCACCAAAGTGAAGTACCTGGCAAATTAAGCACAATGCTTTGGACTGGGGGTATTGGGACAGAGACCCTCACTGTTCGATGTTGAGGTACCATTTCTGAACATCATTCCAACTACCAATTCAACCTACTCATGCATAATAAAGGCACACCGTCCAGTGATTTTACAATACTGAGTTTGAATCCTTTTGTTTGTTTTATTTGATTTAAGGCATTATTTATACTTTGAGCTTATATCTGCCAGTATTTATGTAAGAAGCTGCCAATAAATGATGTGTCATAGTTTGATTTCCTTAATTAAACTCTGAGAGATGAAAGCAGACTAGAGTGATTAAACAAAATAATAACTCAGCATGTTTTGTTTTTATTTTCTGGATACTTGGGTTCTACAAGAACTAAAAATTTAGCTAGTATTTGGAAGCTAACAATTTGAGCTAGCTATGGACTCCTTCAGTGGTGGGTTGCTCCCGGTTTGGACCGGTTCTTAGAACCGGTAGCAGTATCAGGAGGCTACGCCCACCCACCCAGGACATTTCTGCGCATGCACAGAAGTGTCACGCGTGTGCATGAACACGCACGCAAACCGGTGGCAAACTAATTCAGAACCCACCACTGGACTCCTTGTAAAATATCTATTCCTTAAAATAGGAATTTTGTTTCCACTTGCTCTATGATAGGAGAAATAATGCCACTAACAAATTCTATCTAGTATTAATATTTTGCTTTCAGGTATGATTTAATTTTTCAAATATGCAAGATAGTATGGAAACATTTTCAATTGTTTTACCATAAAATATTTTGCATGCTTTCAGCAGTACAGGGTTTTTTTTCAGTTAGTGCAGTGCTTTTCAAAGCTGGCAATTTTAAGAGGTCTGGACTTCAAATCCCAGAATTCCCATGCCAGCATTCTGGGAGTTGTCCACATATCTTAATGTTGCCAAGTTTGAAAAAGGTTAGACTAGGGACTGTTTATCCTACAAAGTTTTCCATTTAGTCCAATGGTTAACCCAGGACTGAATTCCAGTATTTTTCCTTTAATAACCATTCACTACTACATTTAATTTCTGCTTCTTATTTTAGGTTATGACTGAAGCTATAATACATTCCCCTAGCAATATTGGTCTGCTCATATTTTTTAAAATCCTGGAAATTTTATTCCAGTCAGTCAATTTGTTTGCTTACTGATTAACTGGCTGGTTGGTTATATACTTAAAAGACTCTGGATCATTTCCAGCATAGAATAAAATATAAGTATATTTAATAAATAAAGTTTACAAGTAAAGAACTATCAGAAAGTATTCTCAAAGTTCCCTTATTTTTTTTGTCTAGTCTTGTCTTTAGTTCTCAAATAGTTGTGTTCACAAAGGTTACTGTATCTACCGGATTGACTTTTTATCCCTTTAAAAACAAATTTGTATGTCAACCTTTCTTGAGCCAAAGGACTACAATTTTGTTTTTGGAAAAAGCACATTTTTAGGGGGGGAAAATACAAAATAATAGGTTCTCCAGAGGAAATCAGTTTAATCTGAACTTCCCAAAATGAGAACAGTCTTCAAAAAGTCAAAGACCAAATGTCAGTTTGCATCTTCTACAATACTCTTTAAAGTAGAAAATGCATTTCTTTCTGTATCCTTCCTGGCTTTCCCGACAATAATGTTTCAAACACTTCATGATTACACATGCTTTTAAAAATCTGACTGAGTTTCTGCACACGCCATCCAACAATTTGCTCTCAAACTATTCATACACTATCTACTGAATTGCTTCCAGCTTGTAAGGAAAACGTTCACCTTCTATTCACAGCTTGTTCCCTAGGAGACTCATCTAGAGAAATGTCTGTGCATGTGTTTATATAAAGAAACTGAAGTTCTCACTTTTCTAACTTTCTTTCCCTTCATAGTTCACTCCTGACATTGAAACAATTCAATCCATTCACTGCTGTGGACAGGAAAGGGAAGTCTCTCCTGCTACAGGCCAGAATGCATGATGAACAGAAGTTTAGTCTACAAAGCATTTGGTGGCAGCTAACCCTCTGAGTTTGAAATGACTTGCTAATCCTACTGCAGAGTTGTTATACACAATAGCATCCCAAAGATTCAGCTTGTCTTCTATTATTAGCAATTATAGCAATAGCAAATGGCAATAATCTATTTTAAATAATGCTTGTGTCAACAATGTATCAGTCTTTGTAAAATACCTTTCAGACATTTATCATGATCAAACTTTTCCTTATAATGATTTACATAAGGTGTTTTATATCTTCTCAAAACAATTGAAGACATTTGAATAATCAAATATTATAATTGTTAGATTAAGCGTTACTCTCATCAGAGGCGAAATAGATCATTTCCTGAAACTCTGACATTATAGAAAGAAAACCGCAGTTTAAATACTAAAGTAGAAAATATTTATTTCGGTACAAAAACAAATAAATCACATCTTGGCTATAAAACAGGTCTTGCTCCTTACAGAAGCTGAAGAAAAAGGAAGGAACAAAGAAAGGAATGTACACATGCGTACTAGGAACATATTAATCACGTGCTCAGGAACAAACCATTATATTTGATAGGGATGCATCCCCCTGCATATACATGTAACAGGCAATATAAAATCACTGCCTGACAATAATAGTATAAACATATCACTATCAATGCATCTTTGCTAGCCAGGATTTCTGAGAGTTACAGTCTCAACATTTCTGAAGATCACTAAGACTGGAGGTATTAAGCTTTATTAGTTTCAAGTGTCATAATAATCTTAAGAGCTGTGGTGGTGCAGTGGTTGGAATGCAGTACTGCAGGCTACTTCTGATGACTGCCAGATTCCAGCAGTTCAGCAGTTCTATTCTTACCGGCTCAAGGTTGACTCAGCCTTCCATCCTTTCGACGTCAGTAAAATGAGGACCCAGATTGTTGGGGGCAATATGCTGACTCTGTAAACTGCTTAGAGGAGTATGTAAGTCTAAGTGCTCTTGCTCTTTCTATTATGCATAGAAAGAAGAGCTGCAACCAAAACAATGGTCAGGTAAAAGAAACCTGAGTGCAAAGCAGAGGTGGGTTCCTACCGGTTCGGACCGGTCCTATAGAACCATTAGTAACTTGGTGGCCTGGGTCCCTGGAACTGGCAGCGACCTAGGCTGCCATGCCCCCGAGCCGGTTCTCTTGGTGGCGTCATAGGCACCGCCATCTTGTTTTTTGTTTTGTTTTTAGTACTGCACATGCACGCTCGGGCACGGAGCATCCCTGAGTGAACCGGAAGTAGCAGAATTCGGAACCCACCCTTGGTGCAAAGCAGGTCTCCAAAAAGACCTTCCCTAGTTTTCATGAACATAAAGGGAGGGAGGGAGCAAATGCATAAAAAATTCCAAGATTCTGTTACTGTTACCTAATAAGAAAAGTAATATTGGCCTGCATGACTTTGGCTTCCAAGTCTGGTCTTACCTTGAAGGGCTACAGAAGTAAGTCAGGTCAGGAAATAGATAGCAGAAGGGTTGCAGGAATAATTAGTTATTATTGTAGTGTATAATAAAAGAATATTAAAAAGCTTTCCAGAGTTTCTCTCTGCCCCCTCTGTTACCAAAGATTATCAAGGCAGGATTGTTTTGACTTTTTTGTCATACCTTCTGCTTTTTCAGCTCTGAGTTGTCTCATATTTTTCCAGAAAACCTTCATCACAGTTATCTCTGCAATCTCTGAACTAAGAAAAGCACACTCAGAGAAAGTGCTTGAATATCATAAGTGCATTGAATATCAATGTGCTAAACTGAATTAAACTTTTGGATTGATATAGCAGTGCATTTCATAGTTTCTTATCTTTGCTTCAAAACATGCAAGGAATGCAACTACACTGAATTTCTTCATGTTATATCAGCTTAGTCAGAAATATAATTTGGAAGCTTTTAAAAAAACTAACAATATACATTTTAAAGCAGAAATCCTGAGATTTCATAAGGAAATCTTATAATGAATGTGCAATCCATATCAGGTTTCTATAAGATCATTACCCAAACTCAAAAGATAGCAGGCAGAAATTGAAAGACATAGTGATAAATTAGTATTATTATATTATATTAGAAAAGCCCTAATGAACAGGAACCCAGCAAGTGGTGTAGGGATTAGCTTATAAAGAAGTTTAGTAAGAACTGAGGAGTTGGGCATACATTATGTGAGCATAATACCTTTCTGTTGGGGCCTGAGCAAAATAACCATAGCAGCAACTGTAGCTCTGTGCTTCCATCTAGCAGACATATGGACATTGGATAGTAGACTTTTACTACTATTTCACAACAAATAGATACTGCAGCACTAGATAGCAATTTTGGGGCTTTTTCTCATGCAAGTTTCTCCACTGAAATTAGGAATAGAATAGAATAGAATAGAATAGAATGGAATGGAATGGAATGGAATGGAATGGAATGGAATGGAATAGAATAGAATAGAATAGAATAGAATAGAATAGAATAGAATAGAATAGAATAGAATAGAATAGAATAACAGAGTTGGAAGGAACCTTGGAGGTCTTCTAGTCCAACCCCCTGCTTAGGCAGGAAACCCTACATCACTTCAGACAAATGGTTATCGAACATCTTCTTAAAAACTTCCAGTGTTGGAGCATTCACAACTTCTGGAGGCAAGCTGTTCCACAGATTAATTGTTCTAACTGTCAGAAAATTTCTCCTTAGTTCTAAGTTGCTTCTCTCCTTGATTAGTTTCCACCCATTGCTTCTAGTTCTACCCTCAGGTGCTTTGGAGAATAGTTTGACTCCCTCTTCTTTGTGGCAACCCCTGAGATATTGGAACACTGCTATCATGTCTCCCCTAGTCCTTCTTTTCATTAAACTAGGCATACCTAGTTCCTGCAACCGTTCTTCATATGTTTTAGCTTTCAGTCCCCTAATCATCTTTGTTGCTCTTCTCTGTAATCTTTCTAGAGTCTCAACATCCTTTTTTGCATTGTGGCGACATTATTATTTTTAATTTAATTTAATTTTAATTTTAATTAAGCCTGGGACAAAGCTGTCTGTCAAACACAGGAAATCAGGAGTCAAGTCAGTTCAAATGAATACATGTTTATTGCATGCTAACATTCTGTACAAGAATCTGAACTACCAACAGTCAAAGCAAATTGGCAATAAATAAAAGTCAGCAGAATTCAAGATGGGCTGGACTTGTGGGCATGAAGGGACTCAAAACTAATGACGCACTTGTCCCTTCCCTCAAGCCCAGCCTGGTCATCTCCTACACTGTCACTAAAAATGATGATGTTTCTGCTTACCTTGCTTTCTTTTTATGATTATCCAACTGATTTTCTTTCTGTAACTGAATGCCGTTGGCACTCTTTCATCTCCATCTCTCAGAAGGAAATGGTGGGGAGGTAATATAGAAATTGCTTTTAAAAACAATTTTTTAAAAAGAAAAAAAGGCAATGTAATATTCTGGAGGGTATTTAGAGAGTGAGAACTCTCACCATTTTATTTAGTTGCTTAGTTCTACTTTATCTTGGTTTTCCCTTTTTGTATGTTCTGCAGGACATAATTTGCAGGGAATCATTTGAAATCTGGTGATATAATAACACAATCAATAAAATGGTAAAATAGATTATGATAATATAAGATCAATCTACTTGATTGGGGCTGCAAAAATCAAAAATCAAAGTCTTGAGATGGCAGCAAAGACTAGAAATTTCCCATACCTATTTGCTGTCATCTAGTGGTCATTTATGTTTTTTCTGCTGAAAGCAGGAAGTCTCTAATTGGTTAATATAGAAATTATATAACCTTCTATTAAAAGTTTCTTGGATAATCTACAATAACACATTTCTTCTTCTTTGCTCATCTGAACTATCAAACGCAAACATATTTCCCGATTTCTTCAAGGATTACTCAATGGCATGGAACAGCGTTCAGTGTTCATCTGTTGATCTAGCTGCTTCAACCTAGAAAGATAAACTGTGTATTTTTGCAGCATCTGTAAATTCTGCATCGACATGATTGTGATGAGTCCACATGGGACCCTTAAAAGCATCTGGAAGTTGTAATTCATGCAAAATGCAGCAACAAAGTTGTCAAGCAGTAGTCAATATAAGAATCGTACGGTTCATGCACTGAAAGATCTCCACCAGTTCTCATTTACTTAGGACCTGAGTACTGAAGGGATCACCTCCCTTGTTACAAATCTCTTGTGATTGTGAAGATCTACAGGTATGAACAGGATTTTTTTTTCAAAAGGCCTCTCCTACAAATCTGAATGATTAGACATGTCTGGCTTTTTGTCAGAAGACTGTCTTTCTAATACGTAAAGAGGGTGTTATGTCTTAGGATTTGCATATTAGCAGGATGTTTCCAACCAGGTCCACTCTTCTGAGCGGGAGTAGAAACATCGCTGATTGGTTCGTTCCAGCCTATGCTCCCTATTTAAACAGGAGCCGATGGCTGGGCTTTTGCTGGAGTTTCACTTGACCTAATAAAGAGCTGTTGTCACTAAGTCTGCCTCCTGACTCTTCAGTATCGGAACTCAACAGAGGGCCTTTCTCCATAGTGGGTGGAGCCATCCTCCAAGAATGGGTTAAACCTGCCCTCTAGCCAATCAGGACCGAGTTTCTTCAAAAGTATAAATAGGACCCTCTTGCCTTGGCACCCCCTCTTTTTCCTCGGTCCTTAGCCAAAAAGGACAGTGCTTAAACCCATTCTTCGATTTCTCCACCAACTACTGAATTTCTACTACTTCCTGTGAGTTATTGCTTCATTGATTCTTACTTGACAGCTGTCACTCAGAGACTCTTCAATCGTGTCAGCTTACTGGGCATTGCCCCATTGGGCCTTGTCCCTAGCTGGGGGTTAGGACTCCCCAGGGAGGAGATTACCCTTAACAGTTGCACATCTGTTGTGTACTGGGGTTTTCTCACCTTAATCAACCAGTCAAATAATTGCAGCCTTGTCTTGCCTGTCAGGGAGGGAGGTACTCCAGATCGTGATCTTCAGCCACAGAAGCCCTGAGCTTGGGTGGCCTGCAATCGGCTTGAGTTTGTCTCCTATAAGCCAAACTAGCGTTCCCCTCCAATCGGCTTGAGTTTGTCTCCTATAAGCCAAACTAGCGTCCTTAATTGACTTTTGAAGCCGACATCGGCCGCAATCGATCGAGCGGCGTCGGAAAAGGGCGCTAGAAATTTCACACCTTGCCTTGCATCGGGAGAGAAGGCCTCGGCAAGGCAAACTGACAGGCATACTTCAAATCATCTTCGCTCAGATCGGCTGCTTCCTTGCCTCAGAGCCTGCCTTTGACCCCTGCTGCTCCATAGTTCAGCCAGAATGGCTGACAAAGGCCATAAGCAGGGGAAGGCAAAGCAGAAGACCCCCAGGGTCACTCCTGCTGAGGACATTTGCCAGGGGGGGGGGATTAGAAACTATGAGCCCTGCCAGGGACAGGTCACTTCTACGCCCATCCTCCCCTTCTGAACGCTCCAAGTCATCCAGCACAGCTGTTTTTTTGCTCTGTCTTGTGCCTGAGAAGCTGGCAATCTGGGTGCTGCTTCCTGAGGGCCTGTTCCCTCTTTTTGTTTGGAACTTCAGAAATCAGTCAGTCTGCTCCAGGAGACCCAGAAAACTGACAGTTAGTGGCTAGGCCTTAGCAGACTCCTTTCTCCTCAGGAGACAGCAAGTTTAGGAGTGCCTCATGGGTGGCCACCATTTTGAATTACACAGGACCGCCCACTTCAAAAAAAATTCTTTTTTCTTTTGAGGCCTCCTTTATTTAACTTGCCTTCTGTGCAATGGGTGACAAGAGCCAGCAATCTGGCAAGGCTCCTTTGATCCAAGGCCCTGTCTGTACCTGTCTCTAGTGCCTGCGCCGTATGCTTCCATTTGAGCTGCTCTGCATTGATCTGCTTGTCTTCAGCCAGGTAAGTGTGTAGGCAGCCTTTGAGAGTGTCAGTGGCCATCTTGAAGCCTCCCACAGGGTGGCAGCCATTTTGATTGCCCTCAGAATTGAAGGCACTAAGGGCGTGGCCATTTTGTTTCAAATACCAAAAGTGGGCAGAGACCATTTTGAAGCCACATCAAGGACGGTGGCCATTTTGGATGCCCTTTCTTGCTGGTGGCCATTTTTAAGGCTTAATATGGGCAGTGGCCATTTTGAAAGACCAACTAAGGGCAACTGCCATCTTGTTGGCCTCATTTAAGGGCGTTGGCCATTTTTAGTGACTGTTTGGACCTACTAATTTACCCAGGCCTTTCTGGCAGAGGCCTTAAATAAATATGGATACTGTTATTTGAATTGAGCTGACAAAAATTCAGACTTGCTGTCTGTAGGTCTGCCTCAGGAGTACCTGTTAAAGCATGTTCAGGTATTCATATATGACAATAACAAGCTAAACGTATCAACTTAGAATGAAGATTCTATCTATATTTTAAAAATGGCTTGAACAAGGGCTTTCAGCAGAATTTAGAAGTAGTAAGTTACAGATCTCACATAAAAGGAACAAATGAGCCTAGTGAGCTCTCATTCCAGTAACAGTTTAAAACCAAGCCTTTTTCTGGAGTCTATGAGCCCAGCATAACTGGAACTATATACAAACTATCAATTTTTTTTTCTGTATTTGAAAATATCAGTCTCTTATGAACTGAACTTTAAGACAAAGACAACAGGATTTGTAAATTGGAGTTAATTTTTAAAATGATGCCTTTTACAGAGGAAATTACCCTATCCAGAGTACTCTACCCTACTCATTCCTACCTAGCATCCCCCAGGGAGGGGGACCTAGTGGACGGGAGTTCCCTGGATGCCAGGGAATTCTCATTAGCTCACTCTGGCATTTGGAACCAGACAGCTCCATTCACAAGCCAAAATCAACCTGCCGCTCAATCATCATCAGCTCAAGCGGCTGTCTAAGCCAGGTCAATGGGGTCCACCTCCAGATGGATGCTTGCTAGGTGGAGCTGCCTTGGAGCTGCCTAAGGTTTTTGCCCTGAAGAAGGACTTGTGTCCCTCAGCAGCCTTGTGCCCCTCTGAGACCCTAGCAGTCTTGGGGGGTGGAGGAGAGTTTCTGGTCAGTGGTGACCTGTCCCTTGCCTCAGTCAGTGTGCCGGGGGTTGACTCCCCATTAGGGTCTTCTGTGGGACGTGGCTTAGGTGATTTTGCCTTACCCTTTCCCGATCTACCTTCGGGTGGGTGGTGAGCCATTCTTGATTTAAAACGCCTCAATAAATATGTCATCTACAAGAAATTCAAGATGCATACCCTGCAATCAATTCTGGCAGTCATTAGGCAAGGCGACTTCTCGCCTCAATTGACCTTTCGGAGGCTTACCTCCACATTCCAATCAATTCATCTCACCGCCAATACCTCCGGTTTTGCCATGCAGGGGTGCATTACGAATATCTGGCGTTGCCCTTCGGCCTGTCTTCAGCACCTAGGGTGTTTACCAAGGTATTGGCCGCCTTGACCGCCCACCTGCGGGCTATCCCCATGCGTGTCCAGTGCTACCTGGATGACATTCTCATCCAGTCTTCCTCTCTGTCCCAGGCAGAGCAGGACACCCAGATAGTCCTTAACTCCCTTGGGAACCACGGGTTCCTAGTCAACATGGGAAAAAGCCAATTGTCACCTTCTACCAGGATGACTCACTTGGGGGCCATCATTGACTCTCTGGAGTGCAGGGTGTACCTAACTCAGGAGCGGAGAGACAGCCTATCGGATTTAGTCCAGCATGTTCTGGCCCAAACAAGGGTTCCCCTGAACCAGCTGTCCTCCCTCCTGGGGAAGGTGATATCAGCCATTCACATCACTCCATGGGCTCACCTGCATTCCAGAGACCTCCAATGGTTTGTTCTCCCTTTCCAGAGATCCGGTTGCAGCGATTCCCCAGCCAGGGTCCTCCTCCCGACAGGGGTCCAGAAATCCCTCAGATGGTGGTCTTCAGCCACTCTCACCAAAGGCACCGGCTTCCTGGAACCACAGAGGCTGACTCTGACCACGGATGCCAGCACCACAGGTTGAGGGGCCCACATCGAGTCCCAGGTTGCCCAGGGCACTTGGTCCAGTGCCGAGCAGAGCCTCCCCATCAACCTGTTAGAACTGAGGGCAGTCAGGTTGGCCCTAGCTCACTTCCAGGGCCATCTGTCGGGCAGTCACATGCTTGTCTTGACAGACAATGTAACAACGAAGGCCCATATCAATTGCCAGGGCGGGACCATGTCCAAGGTCCTCATGGCTGAGGCAATGACACTGGGGCTCTGGACAGAGCGGCATCTGCAGTCTATCGCAGCAGAACACATCTCCGGGGTGAGCAACACAACCGCAGACTGGCTCAGCCGGAACTCCATCGGCCTAGAGGTAGAGCTCTTGCCTCACAATCAGGAGGTTGTGAGTTTAGTCCTAGGTAGAGGCAGATGTAGGGTCTCCTGCTTGGGCAGGGGGTTGGACTAGATGACCTGTAAGGTCCCTTCCAACTCTGTTAATCTGACCCGGCGGAGTGGTATCTTCATCCGGACATTTTCCAGCAGCTGGTCGGTCGGTTCGGTCTGCCAGTCATGGACCTCTTCGCCACCCTGGAGAATGCCAGGTTGCCCAGGTTCGTCACCAGGTTCCGGACACAGGGGGCAGCGGACACAGACGCTCTTTGATGCGACTGACCGCAAGGGCTACTATACACATTCCCTCCCCTCCCCTTGATCCCCAGGGTCATCCAGAGGGTCCTGCAACTGAGAGCGGAGGTGTTCCCTCTAGCTCCCCACTGGCCCAGATGGGCCTGGTTCGCGGACGTTATGTTCTTGTCCATGTCACCTCCTTGGCAGATCCCGCCGACAGAGTGGTCGCTTGCCCAGGGGTCAGTCCACCATCCAGAGCTGTATTGGCTACAACTGACCGCCTGGCACTTGAGCAGCTCACTCTGAAGCACCGCCTGGTTCTGGACAATATTGCTCAAATCATGTTGGCCTCTAGGAGGCTGTTTACTGAACATACTTATTCGGCCACGAGGAAGGCCTTCTGTCACTGGTGCGCGCAGGTGGGATATTCCCCTATAGAACTGTCAATAATCTATGTCATTCAATTCCTGCACCAGGGACTTGCCAAGGGTCTTTCCCCTAATACGCTCCCCTGCCAAGTGACGGCGCTATCCACTGTACTCTCCTGCCACAACTTGGACTCCCTATCCGGTCACCCGCTCCTGAGACAGTTCCTGAAACGGGCTACCAAGCTGTGCCCTCCTGTAGTCCATAGGTTCCCAACCTGGGACCTATCTAAGGTATTAACTACTCTCACTGAGGGCCCATTTGAGCCTATCTCTACGGCCTCTCTGGCCCACTTAACATACACAGTAGTCTTTCTTGTGGCAGTGACTTCCGCACGCAGGATCTCAGAACTGGCCGCTCTGTCTGTGAGGGGGGACCTGTGCATCTTTCAGTCCGACAGGGTGGCCCTGGGCCTGAACCCCACCTTCGTCCCGAAGGTAAACACGTACTTTCACAAGGCGCAGGAGATCATTCTCCCCAGTTTCTACCAAACTCCACTCAATGACACTGAGCATGCGTGGCACCTGCTGGACGTCAGGCGTGACCTGGACATCTATTTGCAATGCACCCCTAGCTTTCGACGAACTGAGGCGCTCTTTGTGTCCTTTCGCCCTTCTTCCATGGGCTCCAAAGTGTCATCCTCCACGGTGGGCCGTGGGCTTCGCACGGCCATTTCCTTGGCCTATGACCAAATGTCTCTGCCCCGGCCCCCTGGACTTACAGTGCACTCAACGCGCAGTGCGGCCACCACGGCGGCCTGGAATGCCCGGGCCTCCATTGTGGAGGTTTGCCGTGCGGCCACGTGGGCCTCCCCTACACCCTTCGTCTGGCACTATGAAACTGGATGCCTATGCCTCAGAGGAGGCGGACTTTGGCCGGAGGGTGTTGCATCAAGGTGTGGGGGGACTGAGTCAGTCTCAGCAGATACAGGTGGCCGCCCTAGGGACAAGGTACTTTGGTATGTCCTATTCTTGGAGGATGGCTCCACCCACTATGGAGAAGGGACGTTGTTACTTACCTGATACGTCCTTTCTCATAGGGTGGAGCCATCCTCCAAGTCCCTCCCCTTTTTTAGGGTACTGGCTGGACTGTCTGTTCTCATTAATCTATCATCCTGTACATATGTTCATGAGGTCTGTGTCACTGTTGTTGGTTTGCCTTTCTCTGAGAATAACAACAACAACAACAATAATAATAATAATAATAATTAATAAATAAATAAAATATAGTGAGTTGGTCTAATGGGTAAGCACATTTGAGTTTGACCTTCTTCCCTCGTAAAAAGAGGGGGTGCCAAGGCAAGAGGGTCCTATTTATACTTTTGAAGAAACTCGGTCCTGATTGGCTGGAGGGCAGGTTTAACCCATTCTTGGCTCCACCCTATGAGAAAGGACGTATCAGGTAAGTAACAACGTCCCTTTCCTGCAATGGTCCCAGGAGTTGCATTTGGCCCATTTTCCCAGTGTTAACACAAAGAATGATTTCTATTTCTAAGAAAAAAATGTGTGTGCTGGGTACTTAATAGGAAAGTATACTTTTGGAGAGCAGATTGTATAACATGGTCTATGGCACAGAAAGTAAACAGTTTCATCCTAAGATCAGCTCCTACAGTGAAATCTTATTTCTATTTACATAAAAGCAAGTTCAGTCCACTGCATCTAATTTCCCAGATAAATAAAGTATGGTAGTCTTAGGGTATTCCTTTACATAACTAAATCTTATGCTAAAAAGTTCCATATAATCCTCATATTTCTTATGTACTTACGAGGAAATACATTGTATATTAAGCTTTTCCTGCTATATTCATCAAATAGTGGCAGGATCACTTCGATTGAAGAACTTTCTTGTTGTCTGAGAAACCTATGCAGAATGCCCTAAAGCTCCAGCATTAATTTTGTATAATAGGAGTTATAAAAAAAAATGCAACTCAAGTTCCTAATCAACTCTGATTGTTTTTAGAATATTGCAAAAATGAATTAAACAGTTCTTTTTCCCAGTAAGTTTAATGATTTTATAGTTTAAAACAAAGGAAAAGAAAAAAGGACAGTGTCCTTACATTTTAACAAAGTGATAGCTCTGGGCACAAACATTTTTTGAGCCAATAAGGGATGATAGTAGTAGACAGAGGATCATGTGCCTTCTATTCTCCTCCTGGACCTTGCTATAAATTAGAAAAGTTGTTGAGGTTAGAACAGGGATTCAAACAAAGAAAAATTATTTTCATTCAGTATGACCATCTTTGTAGTGACATCTAAGGGGACCCAGAAATTTTTTTATTGGGTGGAAGAAATATAGTTAGGACAACAGCAAGGGATTTTATGACATACTTCTAAATAATGATGCTTAGAAGAAGAAGAAAATCATACGAGGCAGCAAGTTTTTAAGCATAGCATACAAAACCTAATAACTGGAGAGATCAGACATGAATGGGTTGTCAGAAGAGTGATTGGAGGCTACGTTTTGAGTTGGATATTACATTTTTCACCAGTCCAATATGATTTGGATGAGTAATTGTGAACAGTTCACCATACAGAATGGTGTGGCATCCTGAGAGTTTAACACCACATATCTTAAAGTAATTGGGGATGCAAAACATTGATTTAGAACCATGCCAGCTCAGGAATTCTGGGAGTTGAAGTCCACAAGTCATAAAGGGACCATCGTTCCCCACCGCTGATTTAGAGGGTATATCTAATCAACCTAGATCACTGTAACTATGTTCCTGTAAAGGAGGGGAGATTGGGGAGAGAGATGGAGGACTACTATCTAAATTTTTCTTTTCTTCTCTTAAGTTAAAATATGTATGTAAGCTTAAGTTTAAATTAAGTTTAAAAGTGTAAGTTAAAACTTAAAAAAAATTAAAAATCTCTGAACGATTAAATAAACTTTCTTCTATGTCCTTCCCCCCCTAACCCTAACCTTGTATATAAGGTCAGAAGCTTTTGAGGGCATTATGTGTTTGACAGAACAGAGACTGCTGGATGTTTGACTGATAGAGACCATGGAAAAAGCAGATTTTATTCTGCTAATAATTTTATACATGCTCAAGAATTGGGGAGGAGCATTCAACTGTGAGGAAAAGTCCTAACAGTTTTGTAACAACTGTAAAGTTGCTATAAAAATATGAGAACAAGAAAAGATGCCGTAAAGTAGTTATAGAAATTGAACTGCAAACTCAGAATGTCCCCAATGGAAATCTAGCCTCTGTGAACTCATTATACAGCCTCAAGGAAGTCCTTTTCTTCCAGTTTCAGATTCCTTCCTCTCTTCTGTCACACAGATGCATAAGAAAGTCAGTGTAATTTACATAATTGATGCAAGGGTTACAACTACATAATGTGGGTGAACATTTTAATGTTTGACAACACCAAAAAAAAACTATAATTTGATTAAAAATTAAATTGAGAAAATTAAATTAGGAAAAGAATGTAAGAGAAGAAAACTCGGGGTCATAGACATTTGACGGATGTGAACGCAGCTTATTCATCATACTTGCAGTTTGAGCTCTTCTGCATTTCTTTTTGCACTCCTTCCTAGCAGCAGTGACTATTTTTTTAATAAAGCAAGATTGCCATTTCAGCTATTTTATGTTCGCCTATTGCCCTGATAAGTATCAGTTCACTTTATGACAATGTTTGTTGAGTGTCCAAATATTTGCCAACTCAGTATGCAAGTTTGCATAAGCTATACAATGAATCTGCATAGCGGAAAGTCATATTTGAAGAAATCTGAAGAACATTTTCTCCCATGGAATGAGGAAAATGAAAGAAAAAATGTGTTAGCATCTGGTAAGGTAGAGGCAAAAATCAGAAGTGCTAATTTTGCCCTCCTTTTTATATAGATTGGTTTATGACTGCTCAAAATGTTTACACATATTCTGGTCTCTTCTATAAGATGTACAGTCTTGATGCTCTGATCTTTTACTAATTTTAATGCAACGATAAGGCACCTATCAAACACTCATATGGCATTTGCAGTATTGATATTTTATGAGTATATGGGTTTTTGGGCATTTTGCCACAAATCTCACAAGATTTTGAGACCTTGCCAAATTTGAATCATCTAATTATTTTTAAAGTTATTTATTGACTATAAGGCATATATATAATGACTTTTTAAGATAAGTGATAGAAAATAAAAAAAGATAGCTCATACAGGCTTTTAAAAAAAATTATCTTCAGAAAAATTAAGCATATACTTCTATGGTGAATATAATACTGACTGAATGTAGACTTTTATGGATGGCCTTTCTATAAACATTCCATCAAGGATCTGTATCTGAATAAGAGGTATGGGAATGTTCCATGTCACACTGTGTATAGAACCAACTGCTACTGCAACATTTGTGTTCACAGGGGGAATCATGTTGCCTTAAAACTCCAAAGCTCAACTCAGCATGGTGATTCCACAGATGTTTTGTCTCCTAGAGAGAACAGCATATATAGGCTATCATCCAAAGCATGTTCAAGTCAGCAGAATTCTATGGCTCCCATTTCTGTGGGGTTAGTAAGGAAATACTTCTAGTTTATCTTTATTCTCTGATTTAATTTCAATTAATCTTAAAAAGCTTAGTTGTTCAGAGCAATTCATTTCCCAGCTGGCACTGAGCTCTGAGAAATAATTATCTTGCTGGTTTTAAGCTTCCATTGGAGTTCAATATTTTGCATTTAGATCATTAAAATTATTTTTATCATTTTCTTTGGGTTTTGAAGGTAGTGTGTAAAGTAAGGTTCTCTTTTCCCCACCCCATATATGAAAATAAATGACAAATGCTAACTTAAAAGCAGAGGATGAAATCTATAATGGAAAATATATTTAACACACATAAAGAGAAAGGTGGGTATACATTCAATAATATATAAATAAACAAAATAGTCTCAGCATACATGGAGGGCACCAGAATGGGAAAAGAGTCAAAGCTTGAGGTAGGAGTGGAGAGGTTCTTATCCTGATAATGAATAAATCTGCATTCAATTAGGAAATCTCAATTAAACTTCTTAAGAAACTTTTCTTCAATTTAGAACTACCCACTCTGGACTGACAAAAAGTATCCTGTGGTAGGAAATAAACATAGTTTAGGGTTGAGTTGTTGGTTCAAATCACAAAGGGACAAAAATGGTACAAGAAAAATAATGGACAAATATTCCACAGTTCTATGGCTGCCCCAAAATACATGAATTGGGCATACCACACTACCCATTTGTTACCCTGGACTCCAACATAAAATTTAGTCAAAGAACTCAACAAGAAACTCAGATATGCCATAGAAGGAAATGAACAGTCTGTCGAATCACCACTACAGTGTCTAGAGAAAATCAAAGAGCTAATAACTGGGGGGAAATGAAATAATATTTCATTCAATATCATGTCATTCTTCACATCCATAGATCTAAAATTGGCTAAAAAAAAATCAATTGCTGCAATATTACACAACTCACCAGGAACAGCAGAACATTTTTTTAAAATGTAACTTATAAACCTCTGCCTCATCACCCATATCGAATTGGATGGACAAATATACAAATATACAAAGAGCTGAGGTGGCGCAGCGGTTAGAGAGCAGTACTGCAGGCTACTTTAGCTGACTGTGATCATTTGAGTTCAGCTGTTCAAATCTCACCGGCTCAGGGTTGACTCAGACTTCCATTCTTCCGAGGTAGGTAAAATGAGGACCCAGATTGTTGGGGGCAATGTAAATATATACATTGCTTAATGGTGTAAACCGCTTAGAGAGTGCTTGCACTATGAGGCGGTATATAAATCTCACAATAAATAGATAGATAGATAGATAGATAGATAGATAGATAGATAGATAGATAGATAGATAGATAGATAGATAGATAGATAGATAGATCAAAAGAAGTAAATCGCACATTTCAGGATTCATAGTAGAATCTGAAAACAGTGCTTCCACAGATATAACCCCAAATATGGATCTGTTATGTGGATAGCATATTTGTTACTATTATATTAAAAAATCAGCTAGGCAACCCATAAAACTATCAACAACAGCTTGCATGGAATCAAGCAAGCACAGTTAAGAAGTAAGCAAAGTATCACTACGCAAGATTAGAGCAAAGTTTATTTGCAATAATCCTAGTGATAAATGTTTATATGTCTGTCTATGTGTCAATGTATGTGTATGCATGTCCCTGTGTATCCGAAATGTATAAGTATGGACACTAATAAAATCTAAGGATAAGGAAACTAACAGGCTTTTTAACTAAATGATCCATATGTTTAAATCTTACTTTCTTCCCTCCTCCCACACATGCTTAATTTCAGGCTTATAAACACTAATAATTTTTCTTGCTTGACTGAACCTTACGGTAGCAAAATGTCCCACGTTTACTCTTTCTTAACTCATTCTTGTCCTGTTCTCCAGAACCAGCTGACAATCCTGTTTTGTCCAACAGATGAAGGCTGTGTTTTCATTTTTGCTGCCTCTTTGGAGAGTCGTCCTTTACTTTCAGCTGCCTCTCAGGTCTCTTCTTCTTGGGCATGGATTATCTGGTTCCTGGCTATCTTGGTTGCTGCTTCCTTGCTCTAGATCCAGAGGTGGTATTCAGCCGGTTCAGGCCGGTTCGGGCGAACCGGTAGTAGCAACCTGCAGGTGGACCCGCCCCCACCCACCTGCCCCGGCTCTATGCCATCCCATTTAGCCATATTTTCAAGCCACGTGTATGTGTGCAAGCCACGCGCACGAGCAAAGCACATGCGCAGGTGTGCGCGCAACCGAAGCGAGCATGTGCGTGCTGGGCAAACTGGTAGGGAAATTATGAGAACCCCACCTCTGTCTAGATCCCAATTGGAAGTCTCTGGTTCCAGCAGCATCTTATGCCAAACTTAGAAGGACACATACTGTATTCATCCCCCTTTTTAAAAATCTAAGTGTCACCTTGCAAGTGATTCTAATGTTAGACTTTTTCTCTGCAGTTATATACTTTTTTAAACTATGCACCTGATTGTCAGAAGCAAAACCCCGAACAAGGACAAATTACCAAATACAAACAGCCAACAAACTCCATTCCTCTATTCACTGATGGTGTTAACTAGACTGGCATTGAAATGTTTACAGAAAATCTTTCTCTTTGCTGTCATCTGGTGGTCATCTGGAGTTTTGCAGCCCACTTCTGGTAGCCCTAGTTCAATCCATTCCATGTTTTGTCTCATTCCAGGTGTATGAAGAATGAAAAGGGGATTTGGTTCATTTGAATTAGCAATACAGTCTATCTATAGAATAAATACTATTGATTCAATTAAATGTTTTGTTTTGTTTTAATATTGCAGCCATTTTAACATTAAGTTCATCACTGAAGAAATTCTAACTTTTTGAAATTTGCAGCCAGAAGCAAATTTAATAAATAAATAAAAATAAAGTTTTAATTTTGTTTTGGGGATGGGTGGGAGAGTTATGTTCCAGCTGACAGCAAGCTATTGGGTTCACAATTTATGTCACGGCCAAAAAACTCATTGGTATTCTCTACACATGACAATGTTACAGTGCTGCATGAAACTAAATAAATGTGTGACAATACACAACTGCCACCTGGTTATTTCTAATTAGTGCTGTCAACCAAGTACAGGCTGTTTTTGTTGCTGATTAGGTATGTTGTTCATAATTCAAATGAATGATTTAGATGAGATCCTCGGAATTTTGATAAAGGAATAAACCTTAAATACCGTAATATCCATGTAGGTGAATCTTATAGTTGTGGTGGAGAACCCAAGAGATAGATGCTAAATCTGGATTGAATGTAAAACATACCTTGCCAATAGAAAGCAAAGGAAAATGGAATAAAGAGTACCTAATTTTCAGAGAAATTATATTTGTTTGTCTAAGAATTAAAAACAAGTGTGTTCCAAAATGAGAACAGGATATGCCTGAAATCACCAAAGTTTTCTGTACTGATATAAGCTTGAAACTGTGAGTACCTGTATTTATGTTTATGTCTCTGTCTGTGGTGTTCATACGATGCTCTGCTCTGCTCTGGAACATTGTAAATATCAATCAGAAGTTAAGGCTTAAATTAATAGTGCATCTTTCCTCCAGAAACATAAAGCAGTCTCCCCTATAACTTCTTGATTTTTTTCCCACCATAGTAACCCCAAGAGTTAGGATAGGCTGGGAAATCAAGCCTAAAGCCATTCAGGGTTTTAAAGAACAACACTGACAATTTAAATTGTGTCCAGGAGGCAACTGATAGCCAGTGCAAATCTTTCAATGCATCATCATATGTTCCCTATATTTTGCACAAATTGGCAGCTTCTTTGTCATATTTTCTATCATGGCAATTCCAGATATTTTTTGAAGGATAATGGAAAGACAGGTTACAGGTAAAAAGAATTTACTTGTAATCTATCTTGCAGTAATCAAGACAGGTTACAGGTTAAGCATGAAGGTAGGTCTGAATAATTTAGGAAATGTTGCAATTGGTGCACTAGCTGCAATTATGCAAATAATTCCAGGCTTCAACCGCCACCACCACCTACAAATCCAATGAGGGATGCAGATCAGGGACCATTCCCAAACTGCAAACCTGCCCTGTCCAGTGAAAGGCATCCCTATCAAGAACATGCTTTACATCACCGCAAAAACAGTATCTCTCTACCTGATGACCCATAAGGATACAATGGTTGACGATAATGAAAACTGCTGAGAATTTCAGAGAACTGAGTAGGGTCACACTCTCTGCTTATAGCTCTGGGCATAAAATTTTTACTAAAGCAATCTCGATAGCATTTCCTGGATGCAACCCGATTAAAATTGGATTAGAAAATTACTTTCATCGGGTTTATCTGGATCTGCAAGGATATTTTTTTCCCACTGTAATTAAGAGTGGAATATTTGAAGTCACCTATAATTAGAAAGATCATCTGGGTGTTTATTAGCTTTCCTGATGATGTTGTTCTATTTGCCTCTTTGCAGAAGGCAAGGACACATCCTACAGTAATCAGCTTCCTTAACCTTGGCATCAATCCTAACCTAATCAATTTAATCTGCCAGGAAGAGAAAAGATTGAGCATACTTGCACATTCCCTATCCACATCCTTGACATCTACCCAGATGAAAACAATTCATATGAAACTGACAAGTGCCAATTTTCTCTCTCTACAATTGCACCTACACTGTAGACCAAATGGAGGCAAACCTGATCACTTCTGCAAAGAATTAGGAAGGTTTACAACAAGATTCCAAATATCCTTCCCACCTTCTTTCAACAACTTTATGGAAGACATAAAGTATGTAAAATTACTGTCAACCTGTTCTGTGCAAAAGGATAAAAACAAGGGGTTTTTTGCTGCAGCCAGAGTCAACAAGCAAAACTTCCAATGGGCATGAACAACGGCCACTTCAATTCCAGTATAATTCATTGCACAAGTTCTCCGTTTGTGTTTGAAATCTTTACTTCTCTGTTCTCAGCTCTATAGTAATCCAAGGTGTCCGATGAGTTGTTTAGGAGTGGCAATGTCAATTGCTAAGGTCATCTTCATGTTACAAAGATCAGTCAGAACCTCAACAATATCATTTATGGATGGACAGAAGTTTTTCAAATGCATTGAGATTCATCAGCAACCAATAGAAATATTTTAACTGGTCCTCCATTTCAGAAAGATCTTATTTTTTTCGAGCACTAGTACCAATGAAAAAGAATAACAAATCCAGCATGTGTCATGCTGCATACATGTTGCTAGATACCAGTTGGGGCACATCTGTACTGATCAGGATAGATCTGAAATCTAGAATGACTTGTGAACAATCTCAACATGGACATTGAATCCTCAAAATCAAGAACAAGTCTAAGTTAGTTCACCATCATGCCTGAGATCACTCCAGGTATTTCAGGAACAGAATTATGGATAATATATGCCGGTAAATAGTATAGCTAAGTTATTATATAACCAGCTTTCCAAATATCAGTAAACATTCAATAGTGCCAGTTTATCAGATTGAATTTCTGGTCAATTAAAAAAGTTCTTGTAGACTACAGACATACTATCTCCTCACTCTCAAGCCCTAGATTGCATCACAGAGAACTGGAAGAAATTAATTCCCCCTCCCTCTTTCTCTCAGTCAAGTCTCTATATCGCACGTCAAGTCAACACTCTCAATGAGGAACAAATCCTAGATAACAGATGTTTTATAAATAACTGAGCTAAATTTAAAAAGTAGGGCCTTTAGATCAGTAAGTCTACCACCTTTCATCTACTCTTTCTTGGTAAACTGAAACCTGAACAGAAGAGAGGCTAACAGATCAGGATCTCACCAGTGTCACAAGTTAAGCTGTAATATGTTTGGTGGCTTGTTATAAAGTCTCCCATCATATCTAACCTACTTGTTATTTTAATGTTTGTAAGGCCTTACTTCCTTTTCTCTCATCATCTCCTAAAACATTCTCTACCACTAAGGAAGTGTATCTGAGAATGTCTCCAGAACTAAAATCTTCATTGTCGTCTTTAACACTTTCAGAAGCACATTGCGTCCTTAGCAGGTTCTAGGGATTCTGCCAGAAATATTGGAAGCATATCCCTTAAGTTCTCTAAACCTGAATGTGAATTTGAGCCTAAAAGCAAAACCATTGCCAGCGCGGGTAAAAAAGTAGAGATAAACAAGTCTGGTTATAATCATTTTATGACAATCTCTTTGATCACGTCAAGATTATATTACACTATTTTCAAGGGTAGCCCCTGTTTGAGCCAGTCAAATGATTCATTAGCTCATGGTGGAGCTGGGAATTTAGTTCATTCACATCCTGTGCCCAGAAGGTTCTGCTATTGGGATCACTTTTATTCCTAGGCATTTTCTTTGTACAAATAGGGCAGTTGTATGCCACTTGTTTCTTATTTTGCTAGACATTCGATCTATATGATGCAAATGGAGAAAGAAGGGCTACTGACATAAAAGATTGAGAAATTTTAATGGCCTTTGCCTCTTTTCTGATGCTTTCCCCTCCTCTTCTCTGCAGATCTCCTTATTTGACTTCCCTGAGAAGGCTGGTAATAAGTATGAAGCCTGCAACGTCAACTGATTTTTCCCTTCCCTCTCTGCCCCTGTTTTACTACCTCAATAAATTAAGCCGAACAACAATAGAGATGAAAAGAAGCAGGACAATGTGGTAAATGTAGCAGAAAGAAATTTGAATTGTAATGAGGAGAGCTAATCAAGAAAAGAATGGACTATGTAGAAACCACTAATGAGTTTCTAAATAAATTCAAAAGGTTAATATTGCTCTAACAGATATGATGAGAATTCTAATGTGGAAAAAGGAGGTTTAGCTATGGTGTTGTTCTGGCTGTATGCTGTTCTTCTGTATCATATGGCATCTCATATTGCAAAAAATTCGACTTCAACAACAGAGTTGTCAACGCCTGGAACACTTTACCTGACTCAGTAGTTTCTTCCCCAAACCCCAAAAACTTCAACCTCAGATTATCTACCATCGACCTCACCCCATTCCTAAGAGGTCAGTAAGGGGCGTGCATAAGCGCACAATCGTGCCTACCGTTCCTGTCCTAATGTACCCATATATTCATACCTCTTCTACTCTTATTCATGCTTGTAATATTATATATATATTCAATCATGTTTTACTGTTTGTACCTTGCTTATATTCATTTATGCTTGACAAAATAAACAAATACAAATACAAATCTCAGAACCCCTCTCTTCAGTATCAGCATTGTGTGAAGTGTCTGTATCCCAGTTCTAATGTCAAGAATAATTTCATTTTACTTCCCTCCTTTCCAGAAATAATTTTCCTATATTTTACATCCACGCAAACACACACACACACACAGAGATGTTTCTCCTTCTTGGAATTGCTTGCTTCCCCTCCCCATGCTAATAAGTGCTGAATTTGTATAGCTGTTCTTGTGCTTCTTTCTTTTGATAATTAGAGTCTCTGACACTTGGATACTCCTAAGCAGTTGCCATGTCACCAGGGCTTGACCTGGCACACAACAAGGAGTTAAAAGTATGGTCCAGGAAATCAGGAGCACATCAAGTGACAGAGTTCACACAATGCAGAGACCCATTATGTGGCTTCTTTGGTTGGGGCATACTGCAAAGTGTGAACTTGGCCATTGTGGTTTGGAAACCACACTTTATGGAATAGCATGCTGTTACAAATCCAGCCAATTATAGTTATTAAGAAATCTCAGCTTGCCATATTGAACCATAAGGGTACAGAAGGCAGTGAAAGCTTCACTGCATTCTATCTGGACAGAGTTTGATAGAGTAGATAATTTAATGTCACATTAAATCACCATAATTATGTAGACTTTATAAAATGTTCTATGTTACACACTAACTTGCATTTCTGCTCATTCTCAATATTCCTTACAAAGTTATTGGATGGATCTACCATAAATCCTTTAGAATTCTTCAAAACATGTTTTGTTTACATATATGGCTATTAAAGAGTGTGATAAAGGAGTTAATACATCAATAGCTTCACTATAGTACATGCTCCTCAAGGAAATCCACTAGAATAAATGTCAACAACTTTCACAAACATTTTTAAAAATGGCATGTGTCAATACCCTTGTTGATTGTTTCTACTGTTGCCAATAACATGCTGTTTATCTGTTGTACAGCTTTACAACAGTGTTTTGACCAATTTAGTGAGGTCCTAGTTCAATTTATGGACAGGATATCTGCCTTTTTGTCTACTATAATGATGGTCATAGTTCTGGGACATGCAGCCAAACTTGAGAACTGTGCACTATACCATCTTTGTATACAATGTTCATACTTCATCGTGTCCTCAGCATAATTACTGAGTTACACTCTGGATCTTGAAATCTGCAATTCTGATCAGAATTGATGCTGGCTCACTTTTATGTTTAGTTCACAGCTGAAAGGAAAGGAAATCATCAGTATTCCCAATAGCAGCGATGAGAATGTTAATGTTAAGTTTACATTCAAATCTGACAATTTATATTTCTCCTGATAAATACAGGGTGACCATATATGAGCAGGCTTCCCAGAGCTTTGATAATATCATCTACTGCAGCCCCTGAAAATTGATACCATAGATAGCAACAGGGCCAATGAAAGTGACAACAGTAGGTTAAGCCTGTTTGTATAACTTGGAGGTAATTGTGCTGATGAAGGGAGAATTTCATTTACATACAGTTTTGTGTGACTTCCTAGTGGATATGTGCCATTCAGGATGACAAACAGAACTTAAATGTAAGACAATTTAACATATTTTTAAAATAAAAAGGCAAACATTTACAAAAAGATAATCAAATAAAAGTGGGTATTATTATTGTTATTATTATTCAATAGGGGACCCAAAGTGATGGTCCAATGATCTTAATATATGATTCCTATTCTTGTTTTTAGGATGGCCAGATGAATAATTGATATGGCTTAAGTATATCCTAAACCTTATTGGTTTATATATTCCATGTATAATATTTGGGGGTGGAGGAGAAGGAAGAAAAAGTGGAATTGCTTGTGAATAAACAAATGCTTGTGCTGCTTACCATATCCCTAATGAACCTCTTTAAATCATACAGGGCTGTCACCTAGATCTATTGGCTACATTAGAAGACTGCCGAGCACAGGAAATGCACAGACAGTGATTTTAAAGGAAGCCTGGAGCTTATTGAGGACTAATCTAACCAACTGTAAAGCAGATGGTGAATTATGAAACATATGCTAATCTTTTGGCAGCAGATGTAAATAACTATAGATGTATATAGAACTACCTGCATAATATGTATGCAAAGAAAGAGAGAGAGAGAAAGGGAGAAGAGAGAGAGGGAAAGAGAGAGAATACACATGTATATGTCTCTATTATATCATATTTATCATATTCTATCTATTCAGCTGGTCCAGAAAGTGGTGGCACAGACAGTATTGGGCATGCCTAGGGGACACCTTGGGGTTTCCAAGAGCACTTGTTGTCAGTTTGCTTCTGGCTGTGATTCAAAGTGCAGGTTGTTAAATATATGGTTTAACTCTATATGGTTACCTGAGAAATCACTTATCTCACATAATATCCGCCCAGCTGGTTCAATCTTTAGGGTTGTCATGCTCTGGGCTCCATCAGTTAAACAACGCCGTCAATTGGGAGCCTGCTTCAGAAGGGTGCCTTCTCTGTGGTAGCATCTGCCCTTTGAAATGAAGTTCCTCCTGAAATCCATATAGTCCCCACCTACTGTGATGGATGGAGCCTATAGTGGTGTGAAGGATTACACTGAAAAGGCAGCTTCCAAGAAACGAGGGAGCACATACCAAGGATGAGAAGAAACAAGAGACAACACAGCCTGGACATGGCTCAGAGACAGAGCAAGAGAGTTAGGATAGCCATCCCTAGAATCATCCCTAGATATATCCATTGGGGTGAGAGTAGAATAGGTTTAGTCTGGCAAGATTCTGTCTTTATGGTGTGACGAAATCAGAAAATTAAACTTTGGCTGGATTTTCTATGTCATTCTTGGGCTGGGCCTGACATCTACTTTTAATTCAAAGACTCTGAAAGACTCTTCACCAAGGTCTTTGGTGAGGCTGATTGATGCCCCTTTTTTCTTCATTTCTCTTGTTCTAGGTTTGCTCTCTTTTTTGCCATCTTGTTTCTTTGCAATTTTGTGTATGGTTGTATTGTTATTTGTTTTTAATAATTGGAAGCTGCCTAGAGTTGCTAGCAGATGGATGGCATATAAATTTAATGTATTATTAAATTTATGTTTTGTATAGTTATATTAAATTTAGAAACTGTAGTTGCACAGTGGTTAGAATGCAGTATTGCAGGCTAACTTTGCCCACTGCCAGGAGTTCGATCCTGACAGGGCTCAGGGTTGACTCAGCCTTCCATCCTTCCGAGGTCAGTAAAATGAGGACCCAGATTGTTGCGGGCAATATGCTGACATCTGTAAACCAGTCAGAGATTGTAAACCATTATGGAACAGTATATAACTCTAAGTGCTATTGCTGTTGCTATTTTGTTTGTATGTATGTATGTATGTATGTATGTATGTATGTATGTATGTATGTACTGTATGTATATTTATAAAATATCCTGTTTACCACACCCGATAAATTTAACAATTATATTTCAGGAAGCTTGGTGATTCATTATGTTTTAGACATTTAGTAGGATATCAAAATAGTAAATGCAATCCTGTCACTAGTAAAAGTAAAGCAACTAACCCGTAGGCAGCACAGTTTGGTAGTAAATTGCTAAAAATGCTACAAATTGTTGATCTGTTAAGATAAAAAGGAAATATATCACTGCTTATCTATGGCATATCTATATCTACCTATGCATATATTTGTGTGTGTGTGTGTGTGTGTGTGTGTGTGTGTGTGTGTGTGTGTGTGTGTGTGTGTGTGTGTACTTGATGGGAAGAAATGGCGGAGACCTTACTAATATGTAATTTCCAACATATAATTGAACACATGTCATGTTCTGATATGCACTTTTGAGTGTGGCAGGGAGATTTCCTTGCCTCAATGTCACACTTACATCAGCTGCTTTAATATAATGAGTTTTAATAGCAGATCTCTGAGACTGCATAGTTTTTTTTTAATCTAAAGATCCTGCACTAACTGGATTTGTTAACCTCCCCTTAATATCTATCTCTGGGGACATTTGTTTAACTTGCTCCTAGTATCATGAGTTAAGAGGTATTTATTTCTTTATTTTTTCCAACATTTTTTTCCAAGGCCATGCTGGCTAAAGGATTATGGGCAATGAAATCCAGCATATCTGGAAAACATCCAGGTTTGGGGAAACAGCCCAATTAGTATTACATAAACTTGTTGTCTTTCTTTTTCTTCCTACTTTATTATTAACCTATTTTGTTGTTTATTAAACTCTTGACCATAAATTCCTCAAAGAAAGAATTTATCTCATAAACCAGTGATGGCAAACCTTTTTTGGTTCGTGTGCCAAAAGGGTGTGTGTGCGCACGCTAGTGAGCATGCACGTGCCCACACACATTCCCTCCCTCCCTCCCCACACATGTGCACCCCCCCGCTGCCCCCCATGCATGCGCACAGGCCTCACTGAAGCCTGGCACGGTGAAAAAACGGCCCAACGGGCAAACCGGAAGTTTGGAAAAACGGACTTCCGGTTTGCCCGTTGTGCTATCTTTCACACTCCGGAGGCTTCAGGAAGCTTCCCTGAAGCCTCCGGAGTGCAAAAAACAGCACAATGAGCAAACCGGAAGTCTGTTTTTCCAAACTTCCGGTTTGCCCATTGGACCGTTTTTCGCACTCTGGGGCTTCAGGGAAGCTTCCCTGAAGCCTCTGGAGGGCAAAACGGCCTTCCCCAAGGCCAAAAAAATCAGCTGGCCAGCACACGTATGCACGCTGGAGCTGACATAGGGCAACACGTGCCACCGATATGGCTCCACGTGCCACCTGTGGCACGCGTGCCATAGATTCGCCATCACTTTCATAAGCATTCCTGTTTGTTTACATTTGGTTCAATTTCTCTCCTTTGATCAGTATGCATTATGGATCATATATTCTGATCATTTATAATCATAAACAAAAATTCCATGGCTGCTTGGGCTACTTTATGTACAATGAGCATTTTGTTGTTAACAAGCTTTCTGTGAATCTAAAATTTCCGAAAACAATTCTGTGCAGCCGCTGTGCTATTTATAACTTGCAGAATATCAAAACATTACCAACAGAGTGATAAGATTATTTCCTATTACAAGGGTTGTAATGAAACAAATCAAGTGTAATGATTTCTACTGCCCTGTGGTGGTTGCTGTTATTGATTGTTTGGGTATGCAGGCACATACCAAGGATTTGAGACAAAATGAACAGTGATTTCCGAAAGTAAAAAAAAAATTCAACTCCTAAGCAGTAAAAAATTGGCTCAACTCCATTGAAGCCTTTGCAGAAAGATTATTAACTTTATTATTTTTGCACTACTAATCCAAAATCCTTGTCAACCAAATAGCTTAATTTCCCAAAACATAGCTGTAGATATAAAGCTCTAGAAAAATATAAATGCATCAATTTCCAAAGTGCATATTAAAAAAAGCCAATATTGAGTAATTTGGGGAGGGGTTGTTTATTTTTTTAATTATGCTCTTTTTAATTTTCATTCCTTGTTGTTCTTTTTTAATGATACAATTAAAAACTTTTTAATCAAAATATGAGCCAAACAAAACCTTTACCCATCTGCATCAACTGAATTTTCAATCAGGAGAGGAACTTTCACAATTTGCCATGTCATAGCTATAAGGTGTTGACGATGATGCACCTGTCAGGGAAAAAATAAGCAAAAACAAAAACCAGTGGCTCTACCAATCGAGCATAAGAACATAGGTTGAAGACATAGTTCAAAGCTATCCATCAAAAAACTAACCTTGTATTTAGATGGTCAAATCTCTTTGTTTCAATTTCTTATACAGTCAGCTATGGGGGGGGCGGGGGGGACTCCATCACAAGTTCTTTTTGGCTTGTTTCCTTTGTTCCTATTTCAAGGTATTCTGTAAAATGTTTACAACAATCCAGTAATAGTGATAATGCAAATTAAAACACTTCATGGGAATTATGGAAATTGAAATTTTAATCTTAACATGTACAGCAGGGGCCAAGATGGGCAAGACATAACATAAGGCATCCAATTAAGTGATAATATTACTGACTTATAATATATATCTCCAATGTAGGATTGAGGAAAATAGAAATAACTCACTTTTGGTAAACATTGCATTGCATGTTCCTTTGAGAACTATTTGATGCACGCCATCTTAAATATTGCAAGAATAAATAAACACCTAGCAAAACATATGGAGCATGGTTTCCTATAAGCCTATAGTATTCTAGCTTCAATAGCTCTTGTTTGAAGTTGGTTGCTAATCCCTGCTTCTATGTAGAATAACAAAAATATGGAATCTACAAATTGCACAAGACATTGTATGTACAGTGTGTGTGTGTGTGTGTGTGTTTTAGTTTTCACAATGGTTTTGATATAATTGTTTTGATATGATAGGGTTTTGTTATGCAGGTTTTTTTAAGGTACAATAAAGGGAAAAACAGAAAAAGAGAGAGAAAAGAAAAAATATAAAAATATATTATCATACAGAAAGAACACTGTTCAGTTTTTAAAACTTTCATTAATTTTTGACTGAACAGAGTGATAATGCTCACTTTTTCCACTGTGTTCTATTGTCTGTTTGTTTATTTATTCATTTATATGGCTGTCCCTCTATTCAAGAAACCCTGGCCAACAAACAAATAAAAACGAACAATTAAAACCAAAAACCAACTAAAAATACATTGAGGCTCCTTAAAAATACAGACCATCAGACAAATGCATCCATGCCAGAGCTCCCAAACTAATGTTCTGTTCCCAACAACTTAGAAAAGAGCCAGGTTTTCAAGGCTAACAGAGTAGAGTTGTTGTTATTTCAAGAGTGAAGCTGTACCACAATCCAAGACTGGACAATTCATGATTATAAATGAAAGCTAACACTGTTTTTCCATTGTAAAAGAATGAACTATTTATCACCATTTTTAACTATGATTTCTGAAGCAGCTATGTATCCACTAACTTGTCATGCCACACTTAAGGGGCTTGTCAATCAGCATGTTGTGAGGTGGTTTGTCTAACACTTAAGATATACTATCTCTATAAAATTCTATTCAGTTCTGATAATCTATCAAGTAATCTGATAAGCAGAAGGTAAAATTTAACCAGCAAGATTTGTTCTTGAAAAATGTATGCCAATTTGCATATTATTTCCAAGTCACCATCAACCTTTTTATAATCTACTCTAAAATCTTCTCAGGTATTGATATCAGACTGACTAGGCTGTAATTGCTGGGGCTTTCTTCCCCCTTTTAATTTTTTTTTAATTGCTTTCCTCCAGTCATTTGACCCTTCACCTCTTCTTCAGGATTTCTCAAGGTTAATACATTCAGTCACACCATCAGTTCCAACAGTATCCCAGGAATCAAACTATCTCGTTTTGAAATTTTTAACTTGGGCAGAATAAAGAGGCATTCCTGGCCATTTTCTATCCCTCTCAAATTCCAGTCATACCCCTTTAAAATTCCCTGGTGGGATTTAGAGAAAGCTAAAGGAAAATTTTGCCTTTTCTGTTGGACCTGTTAGCAATTTGCCTTCTTAATTGAACTGGTTTATTGATTGTTTTCCTTTTATTTTGAACATTCCTTCAAAAGGAATGAGAAAGAGCCACTCCTTCATGAATTATTACCCTGTAGTAGTAAAGAAGTAAGCACTTCCAGTGAGCTATTTTTTTAGTATATTCCCACGAGGGTTATCCATGATGGGCAATGAGGAATATTCCATATGATTATGTGGAGGGAGCCAAGGTGGCACAGTGGTTAGAGTGCAGCACTACAGGCTACTTCAGCTGACTGCAAGCTGCAGTTTCGGCAGTTCAAATCTCACCGGCTCAAGGTTGACTCAGCCTTCCATCCTTCTGAAGTGGGTAAAATGAGGACCCAGATTGTTGGGGGCAATATGCTGACTCTGTAAACCGCTTAGAGAGGGCTGTAAAAGCACTATGAAGTGGTATATAAGTCTAAGTGCTATTGCTATTACTATTTGATATGATTTGATAAATAGAATGCTTGAAGAACTCTGGATTGACATCATTAAAGAAGAAGCAAACCACAAAATGCAAAAAGCAAAAAAAAAAAAGTCAACATGACACTCTACTGATTCTTCTGAGCTCTTTTTCCATAATGCATTTCCTGCCATGGGATCCTCTTGATCATTACTCTAAGTTGATTAAAATCCACTCCAGTTTGAAATACATATTTGAATGTCTTCAATTTTAATTGCCCTTTAATTCAAGAACTTTGGCATTATAAAGTCATATTCTTCCATGTTCCTGCTTCTTCCACTTCCTCAACTATGTCATGCTCCGGTGTCTTCATCTAACCCCTGAAAGAAGAAACTGTCAGCAGAATAAGTTAGATTTCTTGTAATGTTCACAATTGGCAGAATTTGTCTCCCAACAGATGTGGGAGTAATTAAAATCTCCCATCACTATGACATCATTCCTCTTTGAATGATCTCTAATTTGCTTTCAAATAATCATCCACATCTTTGTTTGGAAGGAAGTAGTGGACAACGACATCAGCAGTCCTGCTTTTTCTTTGTTCTTCCACTTGTTTTAACACACATGCTATTTGGCATTTCCATATTCTTTAATTTTGATTTCTGAGCAAGACTAGATATATTTTTATACAGTGCAACTCATCCTCCAGTTCAATCGCTTCTGTTATTTTTGAACAAATGTTATTCTACTTTCCAGCAAATGAGCCATTCCACTCATTCTCCGGTGACATGTTTGCCTTATTCCTAAAACATGTTTGCCTTACTGTATTGAGAGTTCAAACTTTATCTTGTTTGTTTCCCATACTCTGAGCATTGGTGTTAGATAATGTAAGCCATAAACCAATGTTGTTTCAGATTTTTCCTGGAATACTTTAAGCAGCACATTTTAGCAGCTGACCTACTTTCTACTGTACAAAGACATTTATTTGAGTTCATGACTATAAAGTATGCATTTTCCCCAACTCCAGGATTAAGTTTAAAGCCTTCTTAGCCAATCTCAATGTAAGGATCAATCAGGTGGACTTTTCCTTAACTGGTAGGCAATCTCCATTTTCTTTTTTCTTCTCCCTTGGGAATAATCTCTCCTTTATGGCTGGCTGAAAGTTAGGTTAGAAAAGAAGCCCCCAACCCATAGAAATCAACATACAACAGAGTAAAGACCGGTAAAAGCTAAATAAAGCAATTTATTTCATAGATTACATTTTGAACTGTGGAGTTTTTAATATATTGGGAAAGCAAATGGGAGAGAACCCTGGTAAAGGATCTGATGCTGAATTCAAGGCCTTGAGAAGTCATTGTTCTTTGCGCACTCTTCTTCATTCTCTTTTTGTGCCTTTTCAATTTCTTTCTACTTTTTTTAAAATTAAAAATGTATATAATAAAGGTATGAATTCTTAATGAATAAAGGGTTCTCATTTAACACATATTTTTCTTCTAGCCATTACTTCTACTATCAGATAACAGAACAGATTTGGAAGAGACCTTGGAGGTCTTCAAGTCTAATCCCCTCTTCAGACAGGAAATCCTATACCAATACCATTTCAGACAAATGGTTGTCCAATCTCTTCTTAAAAACTTCCAGTGTTGGAGGATCCACAACTTCTGGAGGCAAGTCATTCCACTGATTAATTGTTCTGTCAGGAAATTTCTCCTTAGTTTTAAATTGCTTCTCTCCTTGATTAGTTTCCATCCATTGCTTCTTGTCCTGCTGTCAAGTGCTTTGGAGAATAGCTTAACTTATCATAACTTTCCCAGGAATGGTGGAAAGGTAAGAGGTTGTGGAGAGACTTTAGAGCTCTTCTTGTAGGGGAAGAGTTATTCAAGGGTTCATACTTAGGATATGCCTTTAAAAAGAACAAGAACCACTGTTCTGGTCCAAGCTTAGTGCTTTTCTCAGTCAGATAAACTCCACGCAAATGGGTGAAACATACAGATTACGTTTATTGTCTGGTATCTTCACATCAATAGACTTACTAATGAGATGAAATTCTTCAGTGTCTGTCCATAATCTGTCCCATTACACGTAGGTGAAAAGAGATTCATTTCTCCCATCTGCAGGCTGTTGCATGGCCCTTTGTAAGACTTAAAATGGCTGTTGGAGAGCATGGCACAATTACCCAGCAGCCTAGCTATAGCTTGATGGCCAATAACACACAGATGGGGTCACATGTCATGGACTACATTACCCAGAGTGCAATCTCCAGCTACATTCCCCTAATGCAATCTCTTAAAGAAACAGCTCCTAAACTGAGCTAAATATCCCTCTAGTGACTAGTCTATCAGCACAACCACTCATTTCAGCAAGGCCAGATTCTATGTCATAAAAAGACTCATTTTGCACATTCTTTCCTCTATTACCACTATCACTCATATATAAGTAGTCCTCGACTTACAACCACAATTGAGTCAAACATTTCTGTTGCTAAGTGAGACATTTGTTAAGGTCTTTACATACATTTTCTTGCCATAGTTGTTAAGTGAATCACTGTAGTTGTTAAGTTAATTAAGTCTGATTTCTCCATTGACTTTGCTCCACAGGCCACAAAAAGTGATCACATGACCCCAGAACACTGCAACCATCATAAATACAAACCAGTTGCCAAGCATTTAAATTTTGATCACATGACCATGGGGATGCTCCAATGGTTGTAAGTGTGAAAAACAGTCATAAGTCACTTTTTTCAGTGCCGTTGTAACTTTGAACAGTCACTAAATTAACTGTTATAAGTTGAGGACTACCAATATTTTCTTCCATTAAGATTTTTGTTGGAATGAAGGCTTAAGGTAAGCATTTATGATGGTGTAGTTTTGTTTTTTGTTTTCAAAACCAATCATTATATCTGAAAAAGTAACAATGCAGCAGTAGTAATCTGAGCTAACAATTAGTTCGCTCAAAAAAAACTATCAAGAGAAATACCAAAATAATTCTCAACCACACATGCAGAAGCCTTTTTGCAGGGAAAGACAACTTGGGGAAATTCAAGGCAATCTCTGTATTACAATGAAGCTGTGTGTAGTTTTATAGCTCCAATTCTTTAAGAATATAAAATATCTGGTTAATTACACAACAATGCTCAGCTACTACATGAAAATTTCTCCACGCTGGATATGCTTCCTTTTATGTAAAGGCAATTATTGTCTAATCTTTTGTCAAGTTGTACATTTCTCATTTTAGTTTGTAAATTGCCTGTTAACTTCAGATAAATGGTTACATAATTTGTTTTCATATGCTCCCTGACCAACAAGTTTGTTCTCAAAACTTGCAGAATAATAATAGCATGTGTCATCTATTTTAGTCTTCTACAACTTGCCTTGAAGCACATAGTTCATTTTCCTGGCAGTTTTCAAATTTTAGTAGTGTAGCCAATGACTGATATGATGCCCATGTAAAACACTGCCTTAAAGAAGGCAATATATACTTCTAAAACTTGTTCAACACAGTAAAGAGTTCTGTTTCAACAATGGACGATTGGTAATGCTTACATCTGTGTGCATGGGTAGGGTTGTTAATGCTATACCTGATACATAATCACTAAGCTATGCATGGTACATGTTTGTCATGTAACATAAACCAGCCCTTGACCTCATCTAGCCTGGTTTTTCTTATTCTCTAATTGGGAAGTAAAATATAGACTAAGAAGTTATGGTCCTGATTCTTTCACTCTGTATGAAGTCTACAGTATAAATGTAGATCTGGAAAGGAAATATCACAGCAACTGAACTCATTCACCATAACTCAGCACATACTTCATATCTGTTCAACTGCCACACATGGCTTCTTTTCCCTTACTAGGAGATTAAAAATATATTAAAAATTATAAAAAATACTCAAAATATTATTTGAGTAGTAGAGTGCTTTAAATCAACCAAATCTTTCTTTTATACATTACACATTGTTGCTGTTGTTAGTTGCAAAGTCGTGTCCGACCCATCACAACCCCATGGACAACGTTCCTCCAGGACTTCCTGTCCTCTACTATCCCCTGGAATCCATTTAAGCTCACGCCGACTGCTTCAGTTACCTCATTCTCTGTCATCCCCTTCTTCTTTTGCACTCAATCTTTCCCAGCATTAGGCTCTTCTCCAGTGAGTCCTTCCTTCTCATTAGGTGGCCAAAGTATTTGAGTTTCATCTTCAGGATCTGGCCTTCTAAAGAGCAGTCAGGGTTGATCTCCTCTAGGACTGACCGGTTTGATCACCTTGCAGTCCAAGGGACTCGCAGGAGTCTTCTCCTGCACCATAGTTCAAAGGCCTCAATTCTTTGGCGCTCAGCCTTTCTTATGGTCCAACTTTCACAGCCATACATTGCAACTGGGAAAAGCATAGCCTTGTAAGGATGACATGATAACAGTGTTCCAATATTTGAGCAGCTGCCACAAAGAGGAGGAGGTCAACCTATTTTCCAAAGCACCTGAAGGCAGGACAAGAAACAATGGGTGAAAACTAATCAAGGAGAGAAGCAAACTAGAACTAAGAATAAATTTTCTAATGGTGGAAACAATTAACCAGTGGAACGGCTTGCCTTCAGAGGTTGTGGCTGCTCTATCACTGGACGCTTTTAAGAAGAGACTGGACAGCCACTTGTCTGGAATGGCATAGAGTCTCCTGCTTGCGCAGGGATTAGACTAGAAGATCTCCAAGGTCCCTTTCAACTCTGTTATTCTATTATTCTGCTATTGTACACACTGTTCTTCACTAGGCCATATTCTACAAAATACTGGCCCAAGGAATCAGGTATAGATAGACCAGAAGTAAAAATTCCAAATAAAAAATGGTCATCATTGAGAATTTGGAGAATGTTCTGCAGAACTTTCTGGAAAAAGTAATTGTCATTTCAGCAGGGTGCACTTCTTGTTCTAAGATATTCCCAAGCAGAGTTAACCAAGCAGAATTTCATCATTAAGCAAAGTGAATTAAAGAGATAATTATCAGCCTGAAGCCTTCAGAAGATCAGCAATTTGCCTTCTGTTTAACTTCCTACCATCTCCATTGCCCCCTTTCAAAGAATACTTGAGACAACTTTGGGTCCAATTCAAACAGTTTAACATTTGAGAAAACATTCTTTCACCTTAAGTGCTACCCTAGTAGACTGGAGAGTCATAAGATTTCCAAGGCAATTAATCTTGGCTCTGACGGTTAGGGATTTTCCTATCAAGAGGTGATATAGGATCTTGCTTCCCTGAAGTCATTCATACTTAGAAAATAAAACCGAGATTCAATTCTAATTAACAAAATATTTATTTCAGTACAAAAGTAACAAAAGAATATAAACCTTTAATAAGCTACATTTTCTCAGCTAAGAGTTCACGTCTGCCTCGGGCGAGGCTTCGAAGGAGAAGGAAAGGTAGGAGGAGACAAAACTCCTGGAATGCACGCATGTGTAGTAAAACATATCACATGTCTGCTTGATTAGGAAATACAGTAAACCTAGAAATAGTAGAGATGCTCAACTGGCAATTATTCACATCGTGACAGGCTCAGAGTCAGAGAAACTACAACAGAAAAGTCAAGGGAGGGGGGAGGGGAGGGGAGGGGAGGAGAGAAATCATTTTGTAATAGACATACTGGAAATTTGAAATCTAGAGCTAGGAAAACAAGGAGAATCGCAGTATTAAACCACATGGGCTTCCTACAAACAGAAGGCTCCTCTCACTAACTTAAATGCACTCAATCTTTTTCAATATATCCACAATTTTTTTCAAAGCCTGCATTCACTGAAGTATAACGTGGGTCTCTATATTATTTCACTGATCATTGATGATCAGTTCTTGATCACATAGCTAGGCATCTGTATGTCTCAAAAATGTTTTTGCTTATCCATGGAAAGCCCAAACCACAGATGCACTTTTGTCATATTCTTTATTGGATTCAATTAGGGTCCATTAAAATAATGCCCATATATAGTGAAATAAAAAGCATCGTATATTGTATATTTTGCCAAGCAGGTGCTACTAAAGATCTAATATTGAAATAAAGATCTAGCAGATATAATATCCTGCTATTCTTACATTTATTCTACTAGAGAAGGACAATTTCATCCCCTACAGAAGGCATAACTCAAGTATAGGATTAATTTGATTTCCAAAACAAATTGCAAACACTGTAAAATCAATGGTCACATTAACGTTCATGGAAATATAGTTTGCAAAGCAGTGAAATATGTCACAGAGTAGAGCCATTAGACTGACAGCACCCTTGTTTTTCAAATTTGAACAGGAAGTATTATAATATGTATTACACAGCAGTCTCCATACATAAGCTTCATCTAGAGGTTATGAAATAGAATTAAAGGAAAAAACTTTTTTATTGGAAAGGAAAATATTGTAGCATAATTTATTATCCGGCAAAACAAAATGCTATCTGATCTTTTCAACCTTATCTGTTAGTACCAGTATATATGTGAAAAAAGGGAAAAGAAGTATGCTTGAATGTTATCTGGACAGAGTTAACTTCCTCTGCTCTTTCAAAATACTGAATGAACTCTTTTAAAGAACCTGCCTTCAACTTACCTTCAAATTCCCTTGTTAAAAATAAACTACCGGTATATCTCCTAGTCATTAACAAAACTATTTTCTCTTTCTTTTTTTAAAGTACCTCAAGTCTTCAGTAGGGAGCCCAAAAGGAAAAGGAAAAGGAGGGCAGGAAAGCATGGTCTTGATTTACTGACTATATTAAAAAATGTTATCCCAGAAGAGGTTGTGATAGTAACAAAACATGATAACGTTTTGCTGTTATCTCTAAATGAGTTTAGATAGGGAAAAAGTGCCTGAATCTTCTTCTACTAACTTTGACTTCATGCTACCAGTTCTTAGGAATGATGCTGACATACATAGCTGAAGTCAGAGAAGGTGTTCAGACGCTGCTGGAGATTAGAAACCAAGACCAAAGAAAGTCTAATCAACATGATTAGATTATATACACTTCTGGGGCCAATCTATATAGACATGACAATTCTGATGAAAGCAAAGAATTTATCCATTATATAAGAATGGTCATATGAAGGAACAATGGACAAAGCCTATTGCAGAAAGATTACTAACAATAAAAGTGCATTAAAGAAAAGAAAGGACTCAAGATTGCAATATAATTGCATCATAAGTGTAAACTTATTTGCCCCAGCTGATCCTCTCCTCTCCTCCTCTTTCCCTCCCCTCCCCTCCCCTCCCCTCTTCTCTTCTCTTCTCTTGATTCTTTTTAACACAAATAAGGGATGTTAAACCAAAACAAGTATTCCCCATTTCTCTCTATATATATTTCTTCAGGGTCATGCTTAGACTTTAAACATTTTCTTGGAAAATAAAAATGGTGTATGGCTGCTGCCCACATTTTTTAAGCTTGCCCATCTAAAAGAAAACAAATACAGGAATGATAATATAATAGAGCATACCCTTGACAGTAGAGAGGTTGTTGGAAAGCAAGCATATTACAGTAGTTTGCTTTTTTTTAAAGTGTTTTTATTGCCCACACCAACCATGGAACCATTCTGTGAACAGACTCATATTTGGCTTTCAAAATTCAAACTATGTCCATCAACTCAAAAATCTTACAGATACCTATTATGTAGTTTGCTTGGTTTTCACTTGACATGCCAGGTGAACCAAACCTATATGGTTTTTGAACCATGTTTTTAGCCTATCATTATGTACTAATCCATAATCCACCTTCTAGGTTGTTCAGGAAATCAAAGTTAATGCAAACTATACATTTGCTTCATGTGTATACTAACCAGTCAGATAAAAGGTACATTAATGTTTACAATGTCCTCCTTTAGTTTGTATTTTCATAAACCACATACAGCATAGTCAACATCCCCATTAGTTTCTGTGTGAATGCAACCTGTCTACTCACAAAATATGTACTAATGTGCTACTGACAAGGCACAATGTGGATATAAATAAGAAATTAAGGACTTATTCTGTGACCTGTCTTCTCTGCTGTTCTTTGCCTAAGAGACTGTTAATGTCATGTCAGTTCCTTCTTCCTTTGTTCCCAGACACTCATAGAGGGCATGGTTTTGAATCTTCTCCAGATTGAATATAGCTAGCTTGCACTTGGTTTGCATATCCCTACAATGTATTTCCTGTAAATATATTCATTTTCTCTCATAATTAACCTAATTTACTGATCATTGCTCAGGTATAATATTGAAAAATATTATATAGTAATCTTTGCTGAAAAATATGATATAGTAATCAGATTCCTGCATGCCTGCAGTCTCTCTGTCTCTCTGTCTCTCTGTCTCTCTCTGTCTCTCTCTCTCTCTCTGTCTCTCTCTCTCTCTCCCTCCCTCCCTCCCTCCGTCCCTCCCCCTCTCCCAACATCCTATAGAGATAAATAGAAATGTTCTTTCAAGGTTGGCCAACATAAAATACATTTACAGGAAAATAGCAAGAGGAAATAATTATGTATGCCTGGTGCCTTGAGTTATTTATAAAAGTAATAAAGGCAGGATAAAACAAACAAAACAAATTAAAACTTGCAATTTTATTTCAAATTGATGTCTTTAGAACACGGGAGAGTGAAATGTATCTATAAATGTTTATGCCTGGAAGTGGAGAGGACTATGAGATTAATTTACCATGAACAGAATCCATCCATAATGCCAGCAACAAAAAAGGATAGATTTTTAAGAGCATCTCTTTTGTGTTTGATGCATAGTTTGTGATTTCAATGTAGAGGAGACTTTGCAAGTAATTCTCTCCCACACATACACATGTACACATCTGCAATGAAGCCATTCATTAAAAGGCCAATTTAAACTCTTATTTTTTTCCTTCACAAGAAAAAAATAAAGCATCAAAACAAGCAAGTCAGATTATGGAAATGCCTCTTATAAAAGTCCATTTATTTTCCCTGTGACATGAGGTTAAACATTCCAAATACCAAAATCTGTGATTTTTTTTAAAGGAAGCCTATTTACTTTAGCACTCTTTATTTTGCCACGATAGTCTGCTTGTACAGCACGTAAACATGAGAAAAAGCATCTCTGAGAATTTACAGTTAAAAAAGAATGGCAAAGGAAGAATGGAGAAACAGTGCAGGGATTCAGATACATGAGTAATGTGTCACTAAATGGTAGAAAAAGAGGAAAGGCCAGCATGTAGATAAATACAATCCTAGCATATTCCTGGAAATTAGTTCCATGGCCTTCAAACATAAATGAATTTTTGGGATCAAATTATATAATAAATAGTAGAAAGATGAACCAGGAATGAACATTAGCTGTCTTAATAATACATAGCATTTCTAGAGCACATTTCCAGTGTTCAAAGCACTGCACATATATTATTCAACAGCTGTTACAACTGCCTTGGATGATATGTCAGTATTTTTATCCTTGTGTTGCAGATGGAAGAGATGGAACAAGAATAACAAATGGAACATTTACAGTAACACCACCTAGTGAATTGATGTTAAAGGGTGATATTTGAAATGAAGACTTATCACCTCAGAAGTCTCTAAAAACGAGTGTGTCTCATCACGGTTATTTGTGTCTTTTGTTGGTAGGCTGCCTTCTTGGATAACAGGGTGTCTTTGTTCTTTCTTTTCTTTTTCATTGTTTAAAGAAGGAAGAATGCTTATCTCGTGGATCATGTGGGGACATCACATTTTTCCCGAAGTAGTTATATTGGGTAGTCCATTCATATTATGCCCACAACTAGTCTTTCAGGTGGGTTGGGCTAAGAAAGAGTTATTTTGGCCAGTCTTCTAGTAAGCTGCCATGGCTGAGAATGATTTTAATCTGGTCCAACATATTAATCACTACACCAAAAATTTACACCCAGAACAATATATAACAGATGGGGCACAGCAATATGTAAAGAGTGTTATTCCTTCTGTGATTCTTATTAGGCTGAACTGATTTTTTATAGATGTAACCTTTCAGTGAATATAACAAAAATCTAGAATGTGGGTTCCATCAATTATTTTTCATTCTAAAAAGAATAAGAATGAAGAGGAAGAGGCTGGTTATGAGACCAAAGTGAAGATGGTATAATAATGTCAAAATACTTATATCCAGATTTGGCTAGATAACAACAAAGCAGAAAAATGACGTTCTGCAATATCCTTCTTGATTTCATCCTGAATTAAGAAAAATGTCTTCATTAAATTTTGCAGGCCACTAAATAACCATGGCTCTTGGTATCGTTCATAGGATATTTTTCCCCCAGCAAAACATCTCTATCTCTTTTATATGTAATCTTAGAAGTAAGGAAGCAATATAGGAGATGTGTATGAAAGGTGATAAGTGTTGCACTGCATGGATGGAAGAATTATTACAGAATATTTTATTATTGACTCTCATCTTTCTTGCACAACAGTTTCTTTTGTGCTACATAATGGATTCATGGCATGAACCACTGTCTCTGGAAGTAAATATCTGTGCATAAATGTCTTAAATATTGGAAAGTACAAGACTGCCCTTTCAACCTTCCTCTTCTCCATTGGAAACCACTTGCAGGGGGCAATAGGGTACATCACATCGCTAGCATGGGCCAAGAGTTCAAACTGAAAACAGAGACAGGAACAGGCATTTGTTTACTTTGTCAGGTAGTGCTTGGAGTTATTTTGCTGCTTGTTGTGTCTGAAATATTTTATTTAGGAAAAGCAGAAGGCTTTTATTTGGGTTCTCTTCTGATAAAAGAGAAGTTTTCAGTAACTACTAATTGAATTCATTATGTGTAAACCAAAAAAATTGTAGGCACATATAACTAATATAAAAGTGTTTTTAAAGGGTGGTATGTATTATTTTTATGTTGATTAATCCTTAATCAAGCTTACTCAAGAGTTGCCTCTTGAAAAAAAAGCACCTTTGGGACAACCATGACCTGGATGACTGAGAATCTCCATAGACACATATTTTAACACTTATTTATTTGTTTGTTTGTTTATTCATTCATTCATTTATTCATTCATTCAATTTCTATAGCTGCCCATCTCAATCAATGTCTCTGGGCAGCTTACAATTCATAGGCTCTCTATAGTATTCCAAATTCATTCATTCAGATTCGTCAGCAGGGATGGACTTTTTTTTAATGTGCAGTGCAAGTCATCCGGCCTTTCAATTACTTCTATTCCTTTTGGACAAATAGTATCTTATGTTCCAGCCATGGTCATGTCACCAGTTCTCCACAATATTTATTAAATTATATTTGCCTCATTGTACTGAGATTTCAAGCTCATCTTGCTTATTTCCCATACTCTGAGCATTAGAGTCTAAAGACCATGAAATAAAATGAAATAAATAAATGAATGAATGAAATGAAATGAAATGAAATGAAATAAAGAGATACTTTACGAGAAGAGCTCTCCACTTGCAACAGAATACCTTACGCAACCAGACTTGAAACCCTGGGCTTAGAAAGCTTAGAACTACGTCGCCTTAGGCACGATCTAAGCGTAGCTCATAAAATTATCTGCTACAATGTCCTTCCTGTCAACGACTACTTCAGCTTCAACCACAACAATACATGAGCACACAACAGATACAAACTCAAAGTGAACTGCTCCAAACTTGACTGTAGAAAATACGACTTTAGCAACAGAGTGGTTAATGCCTGGAACTCACTCACCCGATTCCTAAGAGATCAGTAAAGGGCGTGCATAAGCGCACCAGCATGCCTACCGTCCTTGTCCTAATGTTCCCTCTTATCAGTACCCATCTTATGTATATAAACAATGTTATATCTATGTATATTACCAATACGTACTTGACAAAATAAATAAATAAATAAATAAATAAATAAATAAATAAATGAATGAATGAATGAATGAATAAATAAATAAATAAATAAATAAATAAATAAATAAATAAATAAATAAATAAATAAACAAATAAATTTATCAGCCAATGTTTTCTCAGTTTTTCTTGGAATCACATTTCAGCAACAAATCCACTTCATGCTGTACACTCAGGATCTGATTTTAGAGTGTATGTTTTTAGCCGCTACATAATTAAGTGTAAAACCTTCTTAACATGTTGCCCATCTTGTGCCCTCAGTTTATCATGATGTTTCAGACTGTGGATGCAAAAACTAAATATTTTTTACAGTATTTGATAGCTACTCATTGACCTGAATTGCAAATGAAGAAACTTAGGATGAAAAAAGCCTGTTACACTTTATGCTCCATGGATAGCTTTATTTCTTCTAAACACTTGAACTCAGAAAATAGTGGTAGAACTGGCACATTATGCCCAGTTCCCAAAACTCTTGTAGAATAATGTTTACTACTGAATTTAAGAATACCCATATTACTAATATATGGAAAGTGTAACTCTTACAAGCTATGTAGTACAGGTAAATGGTCTTTTCTATGTTTGGAACCAGATTATTTGACTGACTATCTAACCATTATTTAATGCTACTCTTAAATATGTCAATGCTAATGGCATATGGGCAGGAGAGGTGATGCAGGAGAGAGCTTGCACAATAATGCTGCATCTGCTATATCTGGTGTTGCCACAAATGTTTAATTTAAATCTTTTCTGTTAATGTTAGTATGGCTAATGAAGACATTTTTGTTTGTTTCTACAGTTACACCTTTCCACAGTTATTGATTTTGGTTTCTCGTCTGGATATTTATCACAGTTGTGGAATTGCCTTTTGATGATGTATTGGTATTATTTAGTTAGTTATTTTGAACAACTTTTTTGGGAAGGAGACATTGTGTGTGTGTGGGTGTGGGTGTATCTCTGCATGTGCGTATTTCAGTAATATCCCAGATGTACCACTTTTGCACTTAGAATTGTACATATGTAGGTTGCCTTGTGACTATGAATTTGGAGAAGGATAAATGAGAATGCGTGCTTGGCCTGGAATCTTCCTCCTGTGGTTGAAATAAACATATTCATTTCACATGCATTGAAATGAACTTATAAGATCATTTTTCAGAGTCAGTTGGAGTTGGGTGGCTATAACGCATCTAAATAACCAAATAAAGACTGTCCACATGGAGTAACTCTAAGCCTGTGGAAATCCTGTAATGATGTACACCCCTCAGAGTAACTTGTTGAGATGGGTGGATATGGAAATAAGATGAATAAACAAACAAAAACTTGACTGAAGCTATTTCATAGGCCTGCACATAGTGGCTTCAATTTGCCTTAACAAGCAGCTTTGCGCCCCCAAAGACGACATTCATCACTTAGATGAGATGAAGTGATGAAGAGGTGTCATGATATGTAGCGGTTTTGGGGAAGAAGAGGATATTGTGATTGCTAGTTGGGTAGGCAAACCAAAGCAACACAGCTGCTTTATTTTTCTCTGTTCTTAAGATATAGAAGCTGCATCACTTCCCAAAGCTGCTTCAAGAGGCAGTTTTGCTTGAATTTTGATTAAAATAAAGCACCCTTTCCAAAATCTATATAGCCCTACTACTGATTTTACATATTACACAAGTCAGCGCACCTCTGCTCCATGCTCCTCTCTTTGGAAATATTGGCTCCGGTGCTGTGGAGCTGTCCTTGGTAGAGCTGATCTTGCTTGAAGTTACCTTCTGCTGCTCTTTTCCCTGCTCTGTATTCGATCAGCTAGGAAAGGATTTATTTTTTCATTTTTGCTGCATTCTAATTTTTTAAAACTCTCACTTTTATATACTGTGCCTTTCCAAGGACTTTCCAAATAAACTTTGCATCAAGAAATGAGGCACACAAAATTCTTACCCATCTGCACCAGCCAAATTCAGCAGGTATAGAGGAGATGCAAACCGATTAGAGCCTATCTGCCGTTAAGCTATTAAAGACGAGGAAACTACATCATAAATGTGTCTCAATACACAGAGATTAAAATGCTGACTTTTATGAGCTAAGCACTCAGGCTCTTTGCTTAGTTGGCTGAATCTGCCAGTTTTATTTTCCCCCGCATTCAATTATTCTTGAATGTATTGCAATCCTTTATGAAAAGGTTTGCAAATATTACTTTGCAAATAGGGACATTATCACCCAGTTCTTATCATCATCATCATCATCTTCAAGCATTAACAGCTGATTCTGGTACAAAAGATGCAGACCATTTCCTTTTTTTTTTTTGTTCTCTCCTCTGTTATTTGTGGCTGCTTATGACATCATTCCATACTTTCCTTCCAAAATGCTACAAAATTGGCAGTGGAGAGAAATACTGCTCTTAAAATCTAAGGAATGCAGATAAATTAATTCTATTCACTGCTGGGCAAACTCATCCATTTTCCACTTCTTGAATATACATATTATTTTGCAGAACAAAGGTTTTACTCATATAGATTCAAGAAAAACACCATGGTACTGGTGCATAAATGGGTTTTATTAACAACAAAAAGAAAGGAAAGGTAAAGAAATGGAAGAAAATTTCACGTTCATATTCTTAGTCACCAGGAGCCCCAAGATTTACGTTAGTTGGCAGTAACCAGTTGTACTGCATGGAAATCAATGTTGCCATATAATTGTATAGCTGTTGTCCTCACCAACAGCTAAGGCTCAGAGGTTTTATTCATTCATTCATTCATTCATTCATTCATTCATTCATTCATTCACTCACTCACTCACTCACTCACTCACTCACTCACTCACTCACTCACTTATTTATTTATTTATTTATTTATTTATTTATTTATTTATTTATTTATTTATTTATTTATTTATTTATTTATTTATTTATGATTCTTATATGCCACCCTACTCCCTGGGGACTCAGGGTGGTGTACAACATTTGAAGAACCACTAAACAATATAATTTTAAAACAATTTAAAATACATTTTTTAAAAACACACAAAAATCTTACATACATGGGGGAGACCAGGATGAAGTTGTCTCAGACCCCCGCCTGCCGGAAGAGCCATGTCTTCATGGCTTTTCAGAAGGCCAGCAAGGTGGGGATAATTCGTATCTCTGGTGGGAGTTGGTTTCAGAGATCAGGGGCCCCCACAGAGAAGGCCCTCCCCCTAGGCCCCACCAGCCGACATTGGTTGACGGGACCTGGAGGAGACCCATTCTGTGGGACCTGACCGGTCAAAGGGAAGTATGAGGTAGAATGCGGTCCTGGAGATAACCTGGTCCTAAGCCATGTAGGGCTTTAAAGATGATGATCAACATCTTGAATTGTACACGGAGACCAATGGGCAGCCAATGCAACTGGCGGAGTATAGGTGTTACATGGGTGTATCTTGAAACACCCACCACAGCACGCGCAGCCGCATTTTGCACCAGTTGAAGTCTCTGAATACTCTTCAAGGGTAGCCCCATGTAGAGTGCATTACAGTAGTCCAATTGGGAGGTGACAAGGGCATGAGTGACCGTGAGTAGAGCCTCCTTCTCCAAGTATGATCGCAATTGGTGCACCAGGTGAACCTGTGCAAAAGCCCCCCTAGCCACAGCTGTGAGATGTTGGTCTAATTTTAGCTATGGATCTAGGAGAACTCTCAAATTGTGAACCTGTTCCGAGGGAGTTAATTTTCCTCCCTCAAGAACCAAGGAGGGGCAGTCGACATTTAGCTTAACTAAATGTTCTGATTTTTTTTAAAAATTAAGACAGCCTACATCATGTGTCTATGACAAAATTGCCTATTGCTAGGAAAGATAACATGAAGATTACATTAATAAGTTTATCACAAGCTACATGCTAGCAGCTTGTTTACAAATTAGTTCAAAGTATAGTGAAATTAAAGTAATTACTTAAGATTGCCAGAAAGCCTTCCCCCCTAAACCAGACTCTTCAGAAACATTCTCAATCAACAGTAACATAAGCTTCCTAGGGCTGGCAGATATAAAATTATCTCATAGCAACATGGTTCAACTTGAGTCCAAAGAAATATACTGAACTTAGTTCGGCCAATTGTTTTTTTTTCTCTTATAGTACCGTAGAAAGTTCTTCTGTAAGACACCTACCCTACTGAATAGCAATAGCAATAGCACTTAGACTTATATACCGCTTCATAGTGCTTTACAGCCCTCTCTAAGCGGTTTACAGAGTTCAGCATATTGCCCCCAACAATCTGGGTCCTCATTTTACCGACCTCAGAAGGATGGAAGGATGAGTCAACCTTGAGCCGGTGAGATTTGAACATCTGAACTGCTGAACTAGCAGTCAGCTGAACTTGCAGTGCTGCTTTTAACCACTGTGCCAACTCAGCTCTGAAATCTATGAGTTAATGGCACTTCTCCATTATTTTCAACTCAAACAAATCTGTGCACCAAAATGTATATACATTGTAAAAAGTGATCACCAAGACCTTATATTAAAGAGAAGTCTACAAAAATATAGTGTTAGAGAAAATAATTTTTAAAAATGATATATTACAAAAATGCCCAGAAAGATAGCAATACTTCCTTTTTACAAATGATTTCCCTCAATATATAGTTTTGTTGGTCCTTTCGTTTAGAATGAGCACTTTGTGCCTAAATGATATATCACAAAAGTAACATAAAGCAATATATTTGCAGAACTTCACATAGCAAATATAAATTCTAACCGGATTAAAGTAAATTTAGTCTAGGGATGGGGGGAAGAGAATCAAAAAGTAAAATATAAATAGAATAGAATAAAGTCAGGAAACCAAGAAATGGAATAAAATCAAAGGCTAGTGATAACAGTTTGGCCAAAACTTGCATATTTGGAATGACTAATATCATTCTGCTTAGAGAGTTCTCACAGTTCTAGCATATATCACTAAATCTCTTCAACCAGAGGTAACATAGCAATGCCTCTTGCTCATTGGCTATCAAAGGCCACTACTTTAGGTAGATTGCCTCTTGCATTATAGGCATTTGTTGTTTATATCCTGCTTTTCTTATTTTTAATTAATAACCCAAGGCAGTAAACATACCTAATACTCTTTCCTCCACCTATTTTCCTCACAATGGACTAAGAGTGAGAGTGAATGGCCCAAAATCATCCAGTCAGCTTTCACGCCTCGATAGCAATAGCAATAGCAATAGCACTTAGATGTTTATACTACTTTACAGTGCTTTACAGCCCTCTCTAAGTGATTTACAGAGTCAGCATATTGCCCCCAACAATCTGGGTCCTCATTTTACTGACCTCAGAAAATGGAAGGTTGAGTCAACCTTGAGCCGGTGAGAATCGAATTGCCAAACTGCAGTCAGGCAGAGGCAGCAGAAGTAGCCTGCAGTACTGCATTCTAACCACTGCACCACCATGGGACTAAAGTTGGACTAAAACTCATGGTCACCAGGTTTCTAGTTGGATGCCTTAACTGATCGACCAAGGTGGCTCTTATATCCGAAATATCAGTGCTAATGAGCATTGGTAGAATTTCTGAGCTTCTTGACTGCATCTTGTTGACCAGTGTGTGACACAGAATGATGGACTAGATGGGCTATTATTCTGATCCAGCAGGGCTTTGATTCTCTCCTAAATAAATGCATTTGCCATGGATAGTTTGGCATTATTGATCTTTCATCATTAATAACAAATTGCTTTGGAAAGCCTGCGTACTTTTAGAAACCTATAGAAACCACAGTTGGGCATATTTGCATGCGTTATCTTTCATAATGCAGCAAGGTATGCTGTGTACTCATCCCATCATTCAGATAATAGAAGCTGAATAACATAGAAAATTGATGGTTTTTCTCTGAGGCAATTTAAATTCAATCAGCCAAGAAAGAAGCAGATAACAGGCCCTGGATACAGAACACTAAACAGAAACAACCTGGTCCATCTCACTCAGCAGTTTTCTGAATCTGAAGATACCTTTTACTCCTGCAAGAGTAGGTTTTTCCTAAACATTAGAATTGAACTAGCAGTTGTTAATAAAAGACATATTTTCCCCTGGGGTTTGTCAGCTCAGCACTTGAAAGCTCATTTTACAAGCAGACGAGCTTTGTATTTAAATGGAGGTATGAACATAAACTCTATAGTCAAATGAATAAAAGGGTCATGTTCTTATTGTTTTTTCTTTAATTTTAAAACATAGATAAATAGGCTTTTGAAAACTTTATTCTAAAATTAATTCCAAATGCCTTTACTTGAATAATAAAGTGAGTCTTGAGTCTTATCTCTGGATGTTTCCATGTTTGGCAGAGACTTACTTGATGCATTTATGATATCCCAAAGGTGTAGTTATCAATAGTCTTCAATGTCAGCTCAGAACAGTTATAATGTGATGTGGCCACTCATAGATGAGAAGTTCAAGCATTGACAAACTTATGCAGCTAGATTGAGACTTAAACAAATATCATATAAATTCAAATGTACATTTCTGTTAATCAGATGGTGGTTTATGCATTTATTTGAGCTTTTTGTGAGAAGGGTTCGATGGAGTAGTCTTCCCCACTGGAATTAAAACAAAGAACAAAAGAGAACATTAAATCCCTTACATACAAACAGGATGAAAGAGTGATAAGGAAAGAGAGAGAATGCAACAACTTTCATGGTCTTTCTATATCATGTTTATGATACATACATGCTATTGGGAAAATAAATCCAGAGTCTATATACCGACTTATCTCCTAGCTAGTGGAATGTAAGAAACAGAATGCTGCTTTGTAAGGAATGTTCTAATTTGCATAGAATAGTGTGAGCATGTTTGGGGTAAGACTGGGCTTGTGACAAAGGGCCTATGGGACTACCTGTCTCAGTTTCTGTCCATCCTTGTATTCAGGCAAAACAGGCATGCTTCAGGTAAAATAAACATTGTCATTTTGTGAGAAAGAAGAAGGGTGCCTTCTCTGCTGCAACAGCTTCCCTCTGGGATAATATTCACCAAAACATCTGTATGGCAACCATTTTTTTAGAGTTTTGGAAAGCCCTTAAGCGCTGTCTCTCTTCTTAGGCCTGAAGTTAGTATGTTAATGGACCCCTAATGTTTTTTTTTTTACTGTTATGGCTGCTTTGCCTGGATTTTTATGCTCCGTTGCTATGTTATGAATTGTATATCGGATATGTTATAAGCTGCCCAGAGTGTTTTGGAGTGGATGGCTGTAATAAATCATCATCATCATCATCATCATCATCATCATCATCATCATCATCATCATCATCATCCCATAATGAAGCACCTTGATGTGGTTGTGTGGCTTCCATGCTCTGAAGAAGATCTCATCAGAGGAGCCAGACAAAGAATGTCTCTTACATATATAACATGGCAAAATGTAACTTGCAGAAACCCATACTGGATTAGTTGTCACTTGGGTCAGCAAGGATTGTACTCGGTGTTGGAGTTTCTGAATATCTAGTAAAAAGTGGGCTACATGATCAATGTTCCCTCTGACATTAGAAAATGCCGTGTGGCGTTTTCTTATCATGTGCGCGGCTGTGCTTCAATGTTCCCTCTGACATTAGAAAACGCCATGCGACAGTTGGAAACTGCTGTGCGGCATTTTCTTATCACGTGCGCGGCCACGCAGCTGCGCAGCTTAGAGGGAACATTGTACATGATTGGCAGAATGATGATCAGAAGGCCATAATTTGGGAAGTGCACTGAATTTCTACTAGACAGAAGAGAGCAAACCAGATACTTGCTGTTCAGCACTAAGCAGGCAATGTGTTAAAAATGTGCGATGTCTTCTTGCTTATTTATTGCATTTATGGATAACAGTCTAGGGAATACTTGTGATGATAAGTAAGTATATTTTTGAATATAGATGATACAAATTATTATATTACATGATGGAATTTGTTTGTGCGAATTAATATGTCAAAGATTAAGGTAATTGTTTTTGGTATAGCCACTGGTGTGAACAATTTCAAGTTAGGCAAAAGCTGGAGAAGTAGATGAGTTTGTGAAGTTCATGTTTACTGAATATAAATATTAAAGAGACACATTTTGGTGTAGTGACTAAGATACAAGAATTGAAAACCATGAGATTATGAATTCTAGTGAATTCATTAATTTTCTTTTGGCAGGAAAGCCAGCTGAGTAACTTTGGGCCAGTGATCTTTCTCAACCTAACCCATTTGTTTTGGGGAAAATATGAGGCAAGAGCTTTAGCTATATGTGCTTCCTTGAGTTGACCAAAACTAAAGGTAGGATAAATATAAAGTAAACAGACAAGGTAACCAAAAATGTTAAAATGTGTAAATCCTGGTATAAATGTTCTGAGTATTATGCTGTCTATTGTAAGGAATGAATGTCAACAAAGTAACAATGGCTTTGTATAAGAGCATTTTTCTCCCCATATTGTTAAATGGAAATAAGAGTTGGGTATGTCTAGGGAACATAAAATTGAAGGCACTGGAAATGGATACTTAAAGAAACACTCATGGTGAAAAAGAAGAGAGAAGAACAAAAATGAACAGTTACTGAATATAAAGAGATGTCATGTAGAGAAAATGACTGAGGATTGAATTGTGAAATTTTTGATGTAAATGGGTGAATTAAAAGAGAAAGACTAAAAAATGGTGGCTGTCAGCGACATTTTAAAAAAGAATGAGAAAGTTAAAAAAAACAAGACATTTTAATAGATATAGTGGAAAGAAGGGTAAAAATAGAAAATAGCAATAGCACTTAGACTTATATACCACTTCATAGTGTTTTACAGCCCTCTCTAAGCGGTTTACAGAGTTCAGCATATTGCCCCCAACAATCTGGGTCCTCATTTTACCCACCTCGGAAGGATGGAAGGCTGAGTCAACCTTGAGCCGGTGAGATTTGAACTGCTGAACTGCAGTGTTGCATTTTAACCACTGCGCCACCTCGGTATTGAAAGATATTGAAAGATAAAGCAAATGGTGTTAGGATGCAGTAATTAGTTTTAGCCATTGTTTCTTTGTTTGTTTGTTTATCAATCAAATGTAGATACTGCCCATCTCATTTTCAGAATGATTCTGGGTGGTTTAAAGCAGGGGTGACATTCAAATTTTCCCCCTACCGGTTCTGTGGGCGTGGCTTGGTGGAGGTCATGTGACTGAGAGGGTGTGGACAACTTGACATCACTCATGGCAAGGTGGGGTGGCACCACCCCACCAAGCCATGCCCACAGAACCAACAGAAAAGTTCGGACAAATGTTCTAGCATTCAACCTGGCTGCTTCTCGCCTCCTTCTCATGTTTGCTCTGTGTGTATGAGCATGAGAAGGAGGAGAGAAGGAGTGAGTGGGAGGGGCAGGGCGGAGTGGGGCGGGGACAGTCAGTGGTGTAATTTACCGGTTCTCCGAACTGCGCATAATCGCTGCCACCGGTTCTATAGAACCTGTCTGAACCTATTGAATTTCTCCCCTGGTTTAAAGATAAATCACCTAGATTATTCACTCATGTTATTGTTTGTCACACAGTCAGCCAGATGTTCAGACTGGATTTGGCATTTTTGTCCACCTATCAAGTGGACAACCTCATGGTGTTTCAACTCCTTCCCAAGGCCCATGATATACAGATGTTGATGTTTGATGTTGTTAGAGATATCATCGCAGGATGCAAGCTGTACCAGGTAAAGCTGCCTTTTGCAATTGATTAATGGTGAATTTGTCAATGCCAATAGTATTCAAGTGGTGTTCCAGTTGGTTTGGGTTTGGGTTTGGGTTTATTACGATAATATTATTATATTATTATTATTTCTTACACTCTTTTCTGTGATCTGTATAATGTTGTTTGCTTCATGATGATTATATATCTATATTTGCAAGAAAACAAAAGCCCCAAACACCAAGAAGCAAGATATATCTTTATGTCCCAACGGGTTGTAATTTCTCATTTTTAATTTCAATTATCTAAGGCTGTCAATTGACATGGTCTGTATCTGGAAAAGGCAGATACTTGTTTATTAAGGTTTACTTGCCTTTCTCCACATGACCAAAATGTCCCAAAAAACTTTTTGCCTTTTCCCATCATCCATCTATTTATGTCGTATTTCTTTTCCCTATCTAAGCAAAATAGGCTCCTTCTCATTGTTTCCCATGTGAAGGATGTTTTCAGACACTCCAGGTACAGAATATTGTTTTCATTGTTCTTCTGTACTGATATAGCTATGCTCTGATTCAGAGATAACTGACAAATTCACCTCAGCGCAATTCAAAATTGACTTAGTGTTTACAAGTTTTCTAGAAAAAAACTGATGGTGAGGGGAAAACATGCTTGCTTCCCCCATCAAACTTCCAATGAGAGCATATGCATGCTGATGGTGCTGTACAAAGTAGCATTATTCTAACTCCTTGCAAAAATTGCATTTGTTTGGGAGATGCCTAGATCTCTAGGATGGTCTTTTCAATGGCTTCTGTGTTATAAGTATGAGAGTCCCTCTAAATACAATCACCAGATGCCCATTTTAAGGCAATAGAAAAAGGAAACAATTAAATACATAGGAATTGACCATGTCATCTCCACATAATTATTTTAATATAATTTGAACAAATTTACCTTTAAATTAAATCAAATTCATTGTTTACCCTCACCAAGCCCTTTCCTTTGTCCTGGCTTCACCTTCTTTTGAGAATCATCTCCTGGTATGGTATCCATAAGCTAAATATGGCCCTTAGCCTAAAATTAGGTTGAATGTAGGTGAGACTAGGTGGAACTAGATTAGATCAGAGGTGGGATTCAGCAGGTTCTGACCAGTTCTGGAGAACCAGTAGTGGAAATTTTGAGTAGTTCGGAGAACCGGTAAATACCACCTCTGACTGGCCCCGCCCCATCTATTCTCTGCTTCCCGAGTCCCAGCTGATTGGGGGGAAATTGGGATTTTGCAGTAACCTTCCCCTGCCATGCCCACCAAGCCAAGCCATGCCCACAGAACCAGTAGTAAAAAAAATTGAATCTCACCACTGGATTAGACGTACAGTAGGTGAAACCAAATACAACTTGGAATGAGAAAAAGTTTTAGATCTACATGAGATCCAATACATAACCAAGAGAAATGACTAGTCTTAACTGATCATCAAACAAAAACATGATTTGATCTTGTCAAGAAGGAAAAAATATGGTGTCATGCGATTGCCTGTCTTCCTTTCCTTTCCTCTCCCTCCGTCCTATAAATTGAAAATTTGTTGCAAAACTCCCCAAAGATTTGGGGGAATGGCAGATGGCAGAAAATGGGGAAAATTGTTTCATTGATAGGGTTCTTATTTTACTGGAACTCACCATTTCAGTGGTATATCCAGTTGACACAATTCAGAGCTTAGTATTAATCAATGAAAAAGGGCCCTAAACTAAGGAATGTTGCCTTCATGCCTATATTTTAAATCAAATAACTATGTATATGGTGCCATCTTTATATCAGATTTACTCCTTTGTTATTTCAAGAATGCAAACTTCACATTTCTATTTATTTTTTAGTTTCTAGTTATATAATTTTTTTCAACTTAAGTCATCAATATATTATTCTAGAGTTGGAAAGAAGTATATCATATTTTTCAGACTATAAGATGCACCTTTTTACCCCCAAAAGAGGGTTAAAAATTGGGTGCGTCTTATACACCGAATGTAGCCCCACCCACCCGCTGGCCCCCACCCTTTGGAGGTTTTCACCCTCGGCGCATTGCATTTTCGAGCAGTTCCAGGCGGCGGGGATCCTCACTTCCACTCGGAGGTTTACAGTAAACCTATCACCTTATGGGCATTTAACTGGAGTGGGTGGGTGGGGGATGATTTTCATGGGAGCAGAAGAGGGACTTCGCACCGAAGGCTCTGCCAGCACTAGCGGGCACCAGCAGGTTGAGCGGAGCCTGTGCCATGGAGGAAACCCCCCCATTCTTCCCATTATGAAGTTTCCTGGCCAGAGAACCACACGGATTGCGCCCCTGGTAGCTGGCCTTCGAGGACTGCTTGATCAGGATTGGGGAGGATGGATTCCCCCCATTCCATGCTCTCTTCCCCACCCCCGGGCTCCTCTCTGAGCCCTTCCCCACCATGTGCAGAGAAAGGTGAAGCAGCCGGCGGCAGGGGAGGGGGGAAGGCACAGGGTGGGAGGTTCCTCCATGGTGCAGGCAGCTCCGCTCAACGTGCTGGTGCCCGCTGGCACTGGCAGCGTCCCTATCCAGGTGAAGCATGATCTTCAACTGGGCATGTGGAAGCCAAAAAAGTGCATTGTGTTTCAGGCGGCAGGCAGTTCCAGCCGGTGCTGCCACCTGAAAATGCTTTCCTATCCCGGTTCCCCGATGCACATTGCAGAGCTTCACACCCTCCTCCTCCTTCTCCGCAGACTCACTTTCCCTTTCCTCCTGGCCAGATCCATCTCCTGGGCCAGGAGCAGAAGCCGACTGCCCTCTGCCTGGGTTGTCTGGAGAAGGGGCAGGCAAAGCCCAGCAATGTGTTTATGAGATGGCAGCGTCCAGGAGGACTGAAGTGCTGCATCTCTATCAGACTTGCTGCGAGAAAGCCAGGCTTTCAATATCTACATCTATAGGTAGGAAGCTTTCGTGCCAAGTCTCTCTTCTTCTCCCATGAAAATCATCCCCCACCCCACCCCACCCCCTCCAGTTAAATGCCAATAGGGTGATAGGGTTTGTTTTAAATGGATAAAAAGTTCTGTGCTGCTGGTTATCAAAATCCGAGTGGAAGTGAGGATGCCACTGATCCTGATGCTGGTAGGCAGAGGCAGAATTGTTTTTTTCTTGTTTTGCTGCCCAAAAATTAAGGTGTGTCTTATACTCCGGTGCATCTTATACTCCGAAAAATACGGTAGTTCTTTACGAGGAGTAAACATCTTTAAGGAAAAGAGAATGGATTTCAAGGTTGCAGCCTGGTAAAATTTGCCCTGGAGATCTTATCAAAACCACCACATTCTTCTTTTATTGCAATGCAAAGCAATAATTCCTTCACCAAGCAATTAAAGAAATAATTGCGCAATACACTTCAATGAATTTCAGTGTTGTTTTATTAATATTCAGTGCATTTTCTATGAATCCAACTATGAAATCTATACAATGAAATAATAATGGCTCCTGGGGGAAAATAAATGGCTTCTTAAAGGGATTTTAATAATTACTGTATGGATGTTGTATTTTATACAGAGAAATTTAAAAATATAATAAAATTACAGCAATCAAGGTAAATGTTGCATTGTGTGTCTACATATGGCAAAATCATAAACATAATCAACTTCAGAAATAGTAATAATTGCAGGAAAAAATGTACTCATCTTGCTTTTCTCATAAGAAGCATTTATTTATATTTTTAAAGGATAAGCAGATATAGAGATAGATTTAAAAATTGTTGTTGATGCTGATGTAAAAAAATTAGGAGGATTTTGAACAGTTAATATTGTTGGATTTAATCTACAGTATTGTAGATTAAATGCGAAAACCATTCACGCAGAATCATGAAATCTCCAGAACCATAAAGCCTACAAACTTGAAATTTGGCGCGTATGTTCCTCTTGGCTTCTAGGTGCTCGCTAAAAAAGGATTTTTCAAAATGACCATCAGATCATTAGTATTTCTTATATTATTATTAACACGCCCTGATGCTAATTAGTTAGACATTCTACTCCCCCTCCCAACTTGAAAATAACTCTGGAGAGAACGGGATAGCATAGGAGACGCTTCTTCTGTGGGGCAAGCCTGAGGGAGAGAAGGGGCTAGAGAGCCTGAGGGAGAGAAGGGGATAGGCTAGGGGAGGATTCTGTGGGGCAAGGCTGAGGGAGAGAAGGGGATAAGATAGGGGAGGATTCTGTGGGGCAAGCCTGAGGGAGAGAAGGGGATAGGATAGGGAAGGATTCTGTGGGACAAGATTGAGGGAGAGAAGGGCAGAGGAGAGGAGAGGATTCTGTGGGACAAGCCTGAGGGAGAGTAGGGGATAGTATAGGGGAGGATTCTATGGGGCAAGCCTGAAGGAGAGAAGGGGGATAGGATAGGATAGGCTTCTGTGGGTCAAGGATGAGGAAGAGAAGGAGAGAGGAGAGGCCGATCGTAACTACTCATTAATTTTCAAGCTGTAAGTGTCGATTTATCAAGCACGATCACATAGTTTCGTAGTGGAGCATAGGTATTCAGCTAGTAGTATATAAATGCTAAGACATGCATTTCAAAACCCAAACACAAACATTGTGTTATAACATGCTTTAGTCATGCTGTAAGGCACGGGTGTAAAATTAGTGGTGTCATGTTGCCATCATGTGATTTATCATGACATTTTTCTCCTTTGTGGAGCTGGGGTGAGCATGGTCTGCACATGACACATTTGGCCTGCAAATTACCTTACTGTAAGGTAATGTGTTGCAAACACATTTTGACTTCTCTAAGCTGAAACATCTGCTGTCTGAGCACTGTTGTATTATAGATAATTTGAAGAGGAAAAGGAAGTGTTTCAGTCAAACAAAAAGCAATGACTCCTTCTCTCAACTAAAGAAAATTTAGCAAAGTGCATGGGTTTTATAAGGAAGGGAATTGTCAGCCACCTTGACTGATCTGAACCACCAAATGCTAGACTTGACAATTAGGATATATACAGGTCCAACAACAACATTCAAGGAGCAGCTGCTAGGCAATTAAACTTTCATTAGGTAAAGCACTGGCCCAGGTATTGAGTTTTCTTTGCCATTGAATGCTTTCTACAAGTTGCATCTGTTGCATATTGGAGCAATTTGGGAAATGTCCACAATACTGATAATGAAAGTCAATAAAATTGCATGTGACAGGCTTGAGATGCCAGACAACACCATGGAGAAATATGATGGTGAAATTTTCTAGTGTGCATTTTATCTATCATGAGACTTTGCTTTTCTCAAGTTCTGTTGATTTAGCATCAAATATAGTTTTCCATATATTGTAGATTTCATAGTCAAATTTCAAAAAGTGCATTGAATACTTTCATGATAATCAGCTGGCCTGTGTCTGTAAAAATAATAATAATAAAGCCCTGATTTAAAATTGAGTTGGTTAAAGTTCGTGACTTCAAATTCAAGGATACAGACTGAATTAAGTAATGTTGAGATACAAGATTTTACTCTACATAGGATTAGTCCACAGACTATAATAATGGGAAAGCTTCAAAATGTCTGTAGCTGCTTCCCTTTTTTGGTAAAATGGAAGGAGGTTTTGGGGATTGTAGACCTTTAAAACATAATAGATCATTCATAAAAGCAGGGAAAAAATGCTTGGGTAATCCAGGCCCTCTATTCATCTATGTCAAGAAGCTTACATATGTCACCATCATACAGAATTTAGAAATAAAGCTTACCTCAAGACTGGACAGCCTTGAGCCAAAATGCAGCTGTTTTGGAACACTCAGCACCAAAATATAACATTCTATTAACCCTATTAACTGGGCCCGTGGGGGAAGGCCTTCTCTGTGGCTGCCCCTGCTCTCTGGAACCAGCTACCTCCGGAGATCTGGATTGCCCCCAGCCTATTGGCCTTCCGAAAAGCAGTTAAGACCTGGCTCTTCCTGCAGGCTTGGGGCCGTTGATCTCGCAGCTGTAATTGGCGAGATCCGGCCATGAAAGGATGTGCATGGGCTTTTTTAAAAATCATTTTAATTGGTTCAATGTTTATTTATGTTTTTAATATTTGCAATGTTGTTAGCCGCCCAGAGACCTTTGGGAGTTGGGCGGCATATAAATGCAATAAAATAAAATAAATAAAATAAAATAAACCCAAAGTTCAGGGTTTTGGTTGGCACATTAAAGTAGTTGAGAGTTGAGGAAGTGAATGAAGTTCAAAACAATGTTTTCCTTGCTACCTTAAAGAGGTTTGTTTGGCAGAGTATTTATAGGATGATAGCCCTTAGTGACATACCAGAAAGTCCCCATCCTATTATTCCACCCTTCAGCATTCTCCATATATGGAACTGAGGTTGAAACCTTGTATATTGCCTGTAACAACCCAGATGCAGCAGAAAAATTATCATACCTGCAAAGGCAGTTAAAAGACAATGAAGCTTTCCAAACCATCCAATTTGATTGGTTGCCCAATTTGATTGGTTTAAAATAGCGTCTTATTCAGAAATATGATTTGATATGGTGATTTAATTGTTTCATTGATAAAAAATATTCTTTTGCTCATTTCCTGCCTAAAACAGGGGGCCCGTGGTGGCGCAGTGGTTAGAATGCAGTACTGCAGGCTACTTCTGCTGACTGCTTGCAATTTGCCAGTTTGAATCTCCTCAGGCTCAAGGTTGACTCAGCCTTCCATCCTTCCAAGGTCAGTAAAATGAAGACCCAGATTGTTGGGGGCAATATGCTGACTCTGTAAACTGCTTAGAGAGGAATGTAAAGCACTGTGAAGCGATATATAAGTCTAAGTGCTATTGCTATTCCTAAAACAATCTTCCATCTTTAATAAACAGCAGCCACCACTAACAAATAAGGAACCATAAAAATAAACACGGAATTCTACCTAGGAAACAGAAAATGACCTACAAAAACCGTGTTGGCAGAAGTGCTTTTAGCTGGAAAACAAATATAGATTAACTGTTATGAATTTACAGGAAAGCAAAATTAATGATGAGGAATGAATCTAAAGAACCTGGTATGTTTCAAAACAAGGCAGAATAGTAACATAGTCAATGGGCTGTGTGAATTGTTTCTAGTCTTTCCTCAGATACTGTCTATTTCAAGTTAATGGTTTAAAATTAAAATTAGTAATTGTAACAGTGTAACAATAGTAACAGAATAAAGTGAGAGAGGAAAAAGCAATTTATTTTAAATTATTCCATTTTCTATCATACTTTTTGTAACTTATAATTATGCTGTTTTCAGTATAGTGAAAGCATTTTATATCACTTTTGCTGACATGAAATGATGAGTTTTATAGATTTGTTTATAGATAAGAATTGTGATACATGAAAAAGAGATTATTCGTTGTATTTTAGGAGAGGATGATAGGTTACTACAATTGTTTCCAATTGCTGTGATGAAGGGGAAACTTCTTTCTTTATATATTTTCTTTTTCTTTACTATATTCTTATTTTTTTTCTTTTTTCTTTCTATTTTTCTCTCTCGTTTTCTTATTTTTTTATTCTTTTATTTTTTTGTAGTTGCACTATTTTTTATTGTTGTAAATTGTAATTTTTAATAACATTATTATTGAAAAAAGAAACTCATAAAATTAGATTAGTTAGGAATGGAACAAAACTAGTCTCCTCAAATAGGAAAATGTAGATTTAAGATAACTATTCAAATAGAGAGCACCTAAGGGGCCTTTAAATTGGTGAAGCTGGTTTTTTCAGTTTAGTTTTTGAGTTCTGTTTGGTTCAACGAGCATTAGAACAAAAGCTCTTTGGTGGAATGTGTCCATCTGACTTTAGTAATTCAGGGAGAGTCTAAAGGCTAGGAGAGATTAAACACAATACATTATATTTATGGGTTTTGAAATGAAATAGAATGACTCATACTAGAAATGGAGGTGAAAGGAGGGTGTCTGTGTTTGCTTCATTCCAAATGAAATTCACAACTGATTACATTGAGTGTATTGATTGATTGATTGATTGATTGATTGATTGATTGATTGATTATGTGCCACTAAGAAGTGTTGAGTCATAATGATTGATCATACTTTTTTTTTACTTATAATAATGTTGTGCTCTTTTCTGTGGTCTCTTAATTTGTTTTTCCTGTGCAAAATATTTAGTTAATTTCATAAAAGCCAAATCTCCTTTTTCATCAATAGCACAGTAGTCAATGTAATAATGCAACATTGCTTGATTAATTAACACTATAGTCTGGTTACATAGACTATTTTGGAATAGTTTATTGCCTATTTGATCATAAACTATTGCTAAATAAATTCAATTAGTTGGGGATCAGTGGATTGTTGAACTGGTTTTGAGGAAAGGGTATATCATATTTTTATTTTAAATTAGAGGAACAGTTTATTTTTGAGACAGAAACTATCATTTCTATATTGACATAAACTAGTAAAAAAAGCAAAGGATGTATAAACCCCTTTTTTCTGAAACTTAACTTTACTCATATTTTTGTGTGTAATATATACTGTCATTAATAAGACTTGTACTTAGCAATTAACTTAAGCTAAGTATGAAGACAGCTATCCACTAATCAAATATATCTCGCTCTGATTAGCTATGCTTGTTTCAGATGACCTAAAATTACTGGCTGTATCTGTTGTCCTTCATTACATTCTCTGCCAATCTTGGTTGCTGTTGTGGTGAAGAAGAAAAAAAACATAAAACTGACTATGAAAGACCAAGCTTAGAATTTACAGTTAAACCTTGTAGCTAGGACAGCACTGGGTCATCATGAATCATAAACAGTTTTACAACACATAAAATTTATCAAACCCAAAGAACAAGAGAGTAGAAGTCATAAATGTTAAAATTAACTACAGGAGCACTCAGTCATTACATAGGGATCAGGAGAACCAGCTAGAGAGTTGAAAACTATCCAAAGGACTGCAAGAAAATGTGATTATGTAGGAGTGTGCGGTAAGTATATAAAATAGATTTTGCTCAATGGAACCAAAAGTCCATCTTAGCTAATCTTCTGGTTCACACATTATCCAACCAGATGACTCAAAGAAATTGAAGACCAAGAATGTAAGAAACAGTAAATAATAGAGATAGGCATTTATTTGGAAATATCAATCTTTCTGAACTTAGCAATTCCATGTGATCATTATATATAAGAGCCAGTAATAGAACTACAAGCACACATATGAAAGTTTTAAAGAAAACATGAAAACTAACACAAATTAACACAGAATTTAAAAAAAACAAGAAAGTAAAAGAGAAAGAGAAAAAGATACAATTTTTTGGCTTTTTAATACATTTTACATATAGCAATAGCAATAGCACTTATATATTGCTTCACAGTGCTTTACAGCCCTCTCTAAGTGGTTTACAGAGTCAGCATATTGCCCCCAGCAATCTGGGTCCTCATTTTACTGACCTCGGAAGGATGGAAGGCTGAGTCAACCTTGAGCCTGGTGAGATTCGATCCGCCAAACTGCTGGCAGCTGGTGATCAGCAGAAGTAGTCTGCAGTACTGCATTCTAAGCACTGTGCCACCACGGCTAGATGATGAAAGGTGCTTTTATGTCACCACCCAGAGCCCTTCTGTGAGGGAGAGGGGGGGGAGATACCAACTTTGATAAATAGTTTCCAAAATTCCCAGTCAATATTATCTAAGACCAGAAAATTCCATAAATATTTCTTCTTTGTATAAATTGAACATTTATTTTGCTGATATTTCTGCCAATAATTTCATTGGATAAATTCAAATTCTAGCACAGTGAGACAAAGAAATCATCTTCCCATACTTTTTCCTACAGATCATATGTTATACAATACAATAATTGCCCTTAATTACCTTTGATTCTGTAGGAAGTTAGCACCTACCCCCCCCTCCTAGAGGAATAAAATATTTTAAGAAATATTAAAAAGGCAGAATATTATACAGAATATCCCTGGATGAGAAAATGGAGAAACATGCTTTTAGGCAGAAAAAGACTCACTCTTAGTAGCCCCCACCTTTGTTAATAGCCTGGCCAGTCTATTCTACATAACAAAGATCTACCTCCATCTAGCAAACAGAAACCTACCACATGGCATCTGGGAAGATTGCATCAGCCAGCAAGGCTCAAGAAAACTTGGACTCAGGACAGCCTACAGAGTTGCCCCTGGGAGTCTGACAGCCAATCAGAGTGCATTTCTTGCACAGGAGCAGGAGGCCCTGGGGCGGGGCCCAAGAGAGGGCATAAAACTAAGGGACTCTCAGCATCTTGCCCTTTTTTCTCTTCTTCAACATCTTTGAGGCATGTGACCCCCCCCTTTCCCTAGGATCTCAGACCATGTGGTCCTGCTGTCCTCCATTAAACCATCTTTCCAAGCAATCACCATGTTTCCAGTGTCTTTTTTCCCCACTTGGAACCAAACCCAGAAGGATATTCCTTACAACAAGTCTTTAATTTATTTGATACTAAAATGATGTTTTAATAGTGAGTGAATAGAGATAAAGGATATCAAAAGCTGAACATTTTAACAGAATAACAGAATAAAGAATTGGAAGGACCTTGGAGGTCTTCTAGTCCAGCCCTCTGCTCAAGCAGGAAATCCTATACCATTTCAGACAAATGGTTGTCCAATCTCTTCTTAAAAACATCCAGTGTTGGAGCATTTACAACTTTTGAAGGCAAATTGTTCCACTGGTTCTAACTGTCAGTGGAGATTCTCAGCCATCCAGGTCATGGTTGTCCCAAAGGTGCATTTTCAAGAGGCAACTGGACCTTCTTGTTTTTCTTTGAAGACTTTTCGCTTCTCATCCAAGAAGCTTCTTCAGATTCTAACTGTCAGGAAATTTATCCTTAGTTCTAGGCTGCTTTTGTCCTTGATTAGTTTCCATCTATTGCTTCATGTCTCACCTTCAGGTGCTTTGGAGAATAAATTGACACCCCCCTTCTTTGTGGCAGCCCCTTAGATATTGAAACACTGCTATCATGTCTCCCCTAGTCCTTCTTTTTATTAAACTAGACATACCCAATTCCTGCAACCATTCTTTATATGTTTTAGCCTCCAGTCCCCTAATCATCACCATTGCTCTTCTCTATACTCTTTCTAAAAGAGTCTCAACGTCTTTTTTACATCATGGCAACCAAACTGGATGCAGTATTCCAATGGTGGTCTTACCAAGGCATTATAAAGTGGTATTAACACTCCATATGATCTTGATTTTAGGAACTATGCAGTAGTGGACAACACTATATTCATAGGGTTTTCTGTATGCAGAAGTTTCAGATGTCTTGGTAAGATACAGATCCTTACCAAAGACCCGAAAGAATTATTCTCAGTCAGCATAGAGTTCTATAATCTAGATATTACACTATTTTAAGATGGAACAAACTACTTCATATAAGACCCATGGTTATAGCCTAATGAGTACTATAAAAGAAAAACAGACCTTTAAAAAGAAAATGCTATAAATTTGAGTAATGATCAGGACTGTGAAGAGATCCAAATACAAAAGAGGAAAGCTGATTTGGAGCATGCACAGTTCTGCATATCACATTTGTTGGTACCTCTTTATACTAAAGTTATATTTTCATAGACTTGGGTAGCTGCCAGTCTATGAGCTCAGGAAAAGATGCAGCTTTTTAAGAGTTGCCAGCTCTTAAATTGTTGCAATATGAAGCAGGGGTGGGTTCCACTTACCTTCCCTACCAGTTCGCATCGCGATGGAAGTGTGCGTTTTGCATCCGCGCACTCGCTTCGCTCACAAGCGCGCCTATGTCACTTCACGGAAATGACACTCTGCGCATGCGCAGAAGCCTTTGCGCATGTGCAGAGGTTTTTTTTACAAGCTGCAGTGACAGGAGGACCGGTTTGAGAGCGTGGAACGCCGGTCATCACTGCTGGTTCGGCGAGCGACGGCAAATTTCCGCTACCAGTTCTAAAGAACTGGTCCGAACCGGCAGCAACCCACCACTGATATGAAGGCAATATGACCACCTTTGCATATTCTGAACCATAGGTTACTTTAGTTGTTTATTTTAAAAGGCACTCATCTTATCCTCACATTTAATACATAATCAGAGTTCTCTCTCACTCACTCACTTTTACTCTTACTCTATATTAAAGCTGTACACTCTTCAATATGGTTTGGAAGACATTGGGATATTACAGATTATTATATGCATATTATTATTATTATATGCATATTATTATATGCATATAATAATAATGCAATATTATATTATTATATGCATATTATTATTATTAAAGCTGTACACTCTTCAATATGGTTTGGAAGACGTTGGGATATTACAGATTATTATATGCATTGGAAAATGGGGGGAAATCAGATTCAAGCAATCAAAAACCAGGATGACTAGGGGACTGGAAACTATAACATACAAAGAGCGTTGCAGGAACTGGGCATGGCCAGTCTGGCGAAGAGAAGGACCAGGGGTGACATGATAACAATGTTTCAATACTTAAGGGGCTGCCACAGAGAGGAGCGGGTCAGGCTGTTTTCCAAGGCACCAGAAGGCCAGACAAAGAATAATGGATGGAAGCTGATCAAGGAGTGATTCAACCAATACTTGAGACTTTCAAAGGGAGATTGGATTGTCATTTGTCAGAAATGATGTAGGGACTCCTGCTTGAGCAGGGGGTTGGACTAGATGACCTACAAGGTCCCTTCCAACTCTAATAATCTGTAATCTGTAATCAGTTAAAAATGTTGAAGAAAAAAAATAACTCTAAACCTGAAAGGCAAAAATCTGAAATTAAAGTCACTAAGGGATCTGAATTCATAATTAAGATTATCTGATGAGACAGCATTAAAGTGTACATTTAATGTCAGGGCCCTGGGCTCAAGCTGCTGCTGTTGAATGCCAGGTCAATTGCCAACAAGGCCCCCCTTGTACGGGATCTAATCCTGGAAGAGGGGGCAGACCTGGCATGCATCACTGAGACCTGGCTAGGCCAGGAGGGGGGGTTCCCCTCTCCGAGATGTGCCCGGACGGGTTCTTAGTGCAGCATCAGCCGCGACCCCAGGGAAGGGGTGGAGGAGTGGCGATTATAGCTCGCCAGAACCTTAATCCTCGAAGGAGCCCTGCCCCGGAGATTGTTGGGTGTGAGACGCTCCTTCTGAAGTTGGACTTAGGGGTTCAGGTGGGCCTTTTGTTAGCGTACCTGCCTCCTAGCTACGTTACAAAGGCCCTGCCTGTTCTGCTCGAGGCGGTAGCAGGGCTGGCGATGGAGTTCCCCAGGCTGATGGTGCTGGGGGACTTTAATCTGCCATCGCCCGGTGAAACCTCGGAGGCAGTCCAGGAGTTCATGGCTTCCATGACAACCATGAACCTGACCCAAGTAGTTCAGGGTCCGACTCATGAGGGGGGCCACACGCTTGACCTTGTGTTTCTCTCGGGGCAGTGGAGAGATGATCTGAGGCTGAGGGGTTTAGTCACAGTACCCTTGTCGTGGTCAGATCATTTCCTTCTGAGGTTGGATTTCATGGCACCACTCCTCCACCGCAAGGAGGCGGGGCCGATTAAGTGGTTCCGCCCCAGGCGCCTAATGGAATCTGAAGGATTTCAGAGGGAACTTGGGGAAATACCTGACTCCCTGGTACACGATTCATCTGAGGCCCTAGTGGCTGCTTGGAATCAGGCAGCAACGGGGGCCTTAGATCGGATTGCGCCTTTGCGGCCTCTCCGTGGCAGCGGATCCCGGCGGGCCCCTTGGTTTACTGAGGAGCTCCGGGAGATGAAGCGCCAAAAGAGACGCCTAGAGCGACGATGGAGAACCAGTAAAGCTGAGTCTGACCGGACACTTTTAAGAACTTACATTAAGTCTTACTTAGTGGCGATAAAGGCGGCAAAATGCGCGTATTTTTCCGCTCTTATTGCGTCCGCCGACTCCCGCCCAGCCGCCCTGTTTAGGGTGACTCGCTCCCTCCTAGCCAAGGAGGGAGTTGAAGATCCCTTGCAGGGCAGAGCTGAGGAATTTTCTCAGTTTCTGGCGGATAAAGTCGTTCAGATTCGGACAGACCTGGACTCCATTTGGACAGGGCAAGCCGAGATGACAGGGGTGAGTCTTAGTCCTGTTATTTGGGACGAGTTTGAACCGGTCACTCCTGAGGATGTGGACAAGGCCATAGGAGCGATGAGCGCCTCCACCTGTTTATTGGACCCGTGCCCCTCCTGGCTGGTTTCTGCCAGCAGGGAGGTGACACGCGGCTGGCTCCAGGCGGTTGTGATCGCTTCTTTGAGAGAGGGATCCATCCCACAGCCTTTAAAAGCTGCGGTGGTGAGGCCCCTCCTCAAGAAGCCTTCCCTGGACCCAGCGGATTTAAAGAACTTCCGTCCAGTCTCCAACTTACCCTTTTTGGGTAAAGTTGTTGAGAAGGTGGTGTCGCTCCAACTCCTGCGGCTATTGGAGGATACTGATTATCTGGATCCCTTTCAATCGGGTTTCAGGCGCGGCTACAGTACGGAGACTGCTTTGGTCGCGCTGATGGATGATCTCTGGCGAGCCCGGGATGGGGGTCACTCCTCCATCCTGGTGCTACTTGACCTCTCAGCGGCTTTCGATACCATTGACCATGGTATCCTTCTGCGTCGTCTTGGGGAGATGGGAGTGGGAGGCACTGTTTTACGGTGGTTCTCCTCCTACCTCTCTGACAGGACGCAGTCGGTGTTGACAGGAGGACAGAGGTCGGCCCCTAGGCCCCTGGTTTGCGGGGTGCCACAGGGCTCGGTCCTCTCGCCCATCCTGTTTAACATTTACATGAAACCGCTGGGTGAGATCATCCGACGACATGGGGTGAGGTATCAGCAGTATGCTGACGATACCCAGTTGTACATCTCCACCCCGTGTCAGTTCAGTGAAGCAGTTGATGTAATGTGCCGCTGCCTGGACGATGTGAGGGTCTGGATGGGAGTGAACAGACTCAGGCTCAACCCAGACAAGACTGAGTGGCTCTGGATATTGCCTCCCAAGGACTATGTCGACTGTCCCTCCTTGGTTCTCGGGGGAGAAAAATTGACTCCCTCAGAACAGGTTCGCAATTTGGGTGTCCTCCTAGACCCACAGCTAAAATTGGAGCAACACCTTTCAGCTGTGGCTAGGGGGACCTTTGCACAAATCCGTCTTGTGCACCAATTGCGACCTTACTTGGAGAGGGAGGCCTTGCTCACAGTCACTCATGCCCTTGTCACCTCACGGCTAGACTACTGTAACGCGCTCTACATGGGGCTACCCTTGAAGAGCATCCGGAGACTCCAACTGGTACAGAATGCAGCTGCGCGAGCGGTAGTGGGTGTGCCGAGATACACCCACGTAACACCTCTCCTTCGCCAGCTGCATTGGCTACCAATTAGTCTCCGGTCGCAATTCAAGGTGTTGGTCGTTACCTTTAAAGCCCTACATGGCTCAGGGCCAGGTTACCTGCGGGACCGCATCCTACCACATACCTCCCTAAGACCGGTTAGGTCCCACAGGGAGGGCCTTCTCCGGGTCCCGTCGGCTAAACAATGTCGATTGGCGGGGCCACGGGGGAGGGCCTTCTCTGTGGGAGCCCCGTCCCTCTGGAACCAACTTCCACCAGAGATCCGGACCATCCCCACCCTGCTGGCCTTCCGTAAAGCCTTAAAAACATGGCTCTTCCGGCAGATGGGGTGAATAGGACAACTAGATTCCCCCTGAATGTTGCTCTCATAATGTTTTTTTTAATTATATTTATAATGTATATTATGACTATTGTTTTTAAAATTGTACGCTTCTTATTTATGTTGTACGCCGCCCTGAGTCCCACGGGATTGGGCGGCCTATAAGAGCGTTTAATAAATAAAATAAATAAATAAATCCCTGCAGAGATTTCTGCTCTTTTTTTAGGAAGTCATCATATGGACATACCAGAATTTCATCATAGATTAAACAGAGTTAACCTGGTGTTGTTCCTTCCAAGATTTTCTGCATTTTTGCATCAGGTCAATGGGAAATCCACAGATAAATTTGGATATGCTTATTTTCCCATAAGTAGATATACAGTAGTAATACACTCAACAGAATTTCCCTTTGGGGGGGGGGGAGTTGTGAAAACATTGCATGTCTTCATCATTTATCAACTGATTTCTCTATAACACTGAAAATTGCTTTTATTCCGTGGATAATATGTTCCATTTTGGATAGCCTTTAGAGGTTTTCTGAGGAATGATACATGATATATATATTGCATATCAACTGATGGTTTCCAGATTAAGACTGGAAAGAGCAAACTAAAGAAGAAGAATTTCCAAGTGCAGAGCAATCTAATTCTTCCTTCAACCATTGTAATTAAAATACACTCTCTAAAAATGTAGTCAATAGAGCAAATTACTCCACAAAATCAGTTGAATTTGCTACATGTTTTACAATGCCTATGGATAAACACATGAGTTAATAAATCTGGGAACTGGTAGCCACAAAAACAAATTGTTTTTTTTTTCTCCTCTGAAATGGCCTGTTTCACAACTAGCACCACCACAGCTACCACCAATCAACAGCAATTATTAGAAACCTTGGGGTAATATAACAGTGTTTATATGGCTTTCACAGCTAGTTCTTTCTATAGGACTAATTTATTTAGCATCTTCAAGTACTGATTCATTACCATACGTTACACATAGGGGGCTCCATTTGATGGCCAAGGGGAAAGAAAAAGCAATTTTGGAGACCCCAGATAGATTTGTGTCTGTGTTGGCCTTTTTCCATCAGCTGTTAAATGGACCAGAGCTTCGGGCTTACAAAACAAGCATCCAGCATAACTATACAGATACTCTGGAAAGCAAGAAAGAAAAACAGAAATTTTTATGTTTCAGGATAAGAGAAAAGTGACAGAGAATTAAACTGTTTCTGCTTGAAAGACAGGCTCTGAAATAGATTCACAATCATTCAGGCACAGCCACATATTAAAATTTAATTTTTTCTATCTCCTTCCCAGGAAAATAAATCTTGGATAGAGATGTTTTTCATGCCCAAAATTTCAGAGTTATAGTTGCTCAGCTTGAAGACTCAATCAAATGGAGTGGAAAAGATTCTTTATAGTTCTGTGGGTTCTCCTTTAGCTAGAGCAAAACAAGGTACAGTGTTTCATTTTACCAGAAGAACAACCCAGTGTATTTTTCCCTTTCTGAATAATCTGTTTATCTATCAAATCTGCAGGGTTACTTTGTGCGTCAGTGAATAGAGATTTTTAAAATGACCCACCAAAAGGAAAGTATCACCTCTTACTCTGATTGTGCTATTGCATTTGGCATTTCTTTACACATACCAGGAAACAGGCCCACCAAATTGACCTTAGGATTCAGGGTCAACTTTTTAATATGCATAACTCACAAGATCATAGGCAAATATGGTAATGGAGGTGTTTGATGGCTTTGATTGCTTCCAGCCATCTTGTTCAGCTTTTAGTGTGATTTTGCTCATCATAATTTGCTTCTGTCTGTCTGTCTGTCTGTCTATCCATCCATCTATTAAATTGATATAGTCACCCATCTCATCAAAGGCAACTTTTAAATTAGACATCAGAAAATAAGAAGTAAAGAAACCACTGAGAATGACAGAAAAGGAACACTTATTTATCATAGGTGAAAAACAACTAGACATTTGGTTTCCTACCCTAAATAACTGTTACTTATCACTGTTAGGTCTATATGACAGTAGATGACAGGCCATTTCTAGGCTGAGAAAGAGCATTAGCTCTGGTAAATATTATCAGGAATTCCAGGAAGGAATTCTAGGGACATAGACTAAACTGGGAAGTTTGAAAAAATCCCAGAATGCAATGGCAAACCACTTCAATGTTGTCACCAAGAAATACTCCATTGCTATGTCCATGAAATCACCAGAAGGCGTGTTTGACTCAAAGGGGTTGCTTGTATCCCATCCTTGCTCAATACATTAGAACAGGGGTGTCAAACTGGTGGCCTATGGGGCGGATGCATCATGCGCAGGCCACACCCACCCCAGCTCCGTGAAGGGGAAAAGCATCACGATATGTCATGTGACGGCAATGTGACACAGCGAGTTTGACACCTGTGCATTAGAATAACAGAATAACAGAGATGAAAGAGACCTTGGAGATCTAGTCCAACCCTCTGCTCAAGCAGGAAACTCTATAACATTTCAGACAAATGGTTGTCCAATCTCTTCTTTAAAACATTCAATGATGAAGCATTTACAACTTCTGGAGGCAAGCTGATCCACTGATTAACCATTCTAACTGTCAGGAAATTTCTTCTTAGTTCTAGATTAGTTCTCTCCTTGATGAGTTTCCATCCATTGCTTCTTTTTCTGCCTTCAGGTGCTTTGGAGAATAGGTTAATCCCCTCTTCTTTGTGGCAGCCCCTTAGCTATTGGAACACTACTATCATTGTCATCCCTAGCCCTTCTTTTCATTAAACTAGACATACCCAATTCCTGCAACTGTTTTTCATGTGTTTTAGCCTCCAATGCACTGGATGCAATATTCCAAGTGTGGTCTTACCAAGACATTATAAAGTGATACTATAAGAATAGTATGTTTGGGTATTCCATTTCTCCATGCATCACCTCCATGAAATAGCTTACATTAGCAAACAGACTAAGGTCTGTTGCAGAAGTTGGTTCATTAAGGATTCAGATAGTAGCTGTGATGACCCAGGGCACAGCACAGAGATAACACAAACAGCTGGCAGTTCAAACCGGCCCTTTTATTGCTCCAAATCTCCCCCAAACAAACCTCAAACAGCCTCTGGTCGCAATTAGTCCAGCCCAGCGCTGTCTGCACCAAGGCTGCATGGCAATAAATCCCAAATTTATCTAGCAAAACAAGAACAAAGCAAGGAGTTTTGGGAGCAAAAGATCCAGATAATCAGTCCAGAATGCCACACAGGAATGCAAGGATTCTTGGCAATTTCAAATGTCGGCACACAACACTCCAGGAACTCAGTGTTTGTTCCCGACAAATGCCCCTCCCCACAGTGTCTCCTTAAGTCTCATTCCCCAGGTGTGCCTGGTGAAGCTGGGTGGGGCACTCTCCTCGTGAGTGGCCTCCTCTGAGCTGATCCTGCCTCCTCTGCACTCTCCAAGCCCTTGCATCAGAAGGGGGTGGTTTATGCTCCTCGGCTGAGCTCTGTTCCTCCCTACCTGCAGGCCTCGCTAATTCCAAACAGCCTTGCCTGGACTGACTCTGTCCTTCCCCAGTTTCCTCCAAGGCCAACGGAGCTGCCCTCTCACTTGCTGTCAGTTCTTGTTCCAGCTCATCTTCTGCCGCAGAGTCAGACTACAAAGGGGGCATGATACTAGCCTTAAATTGAATTTTACTTGATAAAAAGAACAAGCTTGGTGAAAAGGCAAAGCTTGCAAAACTCATATAGGAAAACTATGGTACAAACTAGGTGACGGCCTCTTCCCTGAATTTTGGTATACAATACATTTCTAGCATAAACGTGCTAAACTAGTGGCCTTACTAGCACATGGAGCATTTCACTATAACTGTTGTGTATTTCAACACAGTAGTAGTCTGAATTTCATAGCATAACTTACAGCTGAGTGTCCTTTTCTAGTCCAAGTCTATTAGCATGTCCATTGGGTTACATATGAGTGTGTCACTGTCATTTTGGTTTGGTCACTTAAACGTATAGTGATATATGAGGAGGCAAAAGGCAATCATAAGGAATTAGCATTTGAGATCTTGCTAATTTAGCTTCACTAAAAGTTCATGGCTGATCACCTCTTTCCACTATCCTTCTGCCTGCGTTTATATGGTTATCAGAAAAAATATTGCATAAAAGATTGAATAAACAGATATTGGTGATCTGAATTTATTTCCCCTTTTAAACTAATATTAAGATTATTACTCCATAATTTTTTTGCAGTTTTCATTAATGGGCATGTAATCAGAAACTTCTATTGGTTTGTTGATCACAGTAATTACATTTACAGTGATTACCTTTATTGCAGGTTCCTGTACTCTGAAAATCCCCCATGACTTAATAGAACACATTTTCAAGAAAATTGAATGAATGAAAGATACCATTCCCACTTCCCTTCCATTCGAGATATTCTGTTCATAGGCATTTAGAGTAAAAGTAGGCATAACATACATTTACTATTCCATTACACATTTGATTTTAATGTTCCTGAGGTCAAATCATCTCAGTCCATATTGTGTTCAATCATTTATCATTACTGATACAAGGCAGGGTTGGGCATCCTCCAGCCTTTGATCTAATTCATTGATTCCTCAGTCTAAGAAAACATGTCCCTTCCCTGGCTGTGATTTGTACATATTGGCATGCATAATGGATGCCAATAAACAATCGAATTATAACAGGATACTTCATTCTGAGTGGCCAAGTTCCTATAACAATATGAATAAATAAATTGAATATTATTCTCAATGAGAATATGATTCCCATAATATCCTTTTACCCACATTCCCGTGTTTCGAATAGAGTTTAACTAGGTGGCATCAACATAGCAGCCTTGAATAAATATTGATTGATAAATAATATTGATTGATAAATGATAAGTATTGATTGATAAATACTAAAGTGCTATTTAACAAGCAAAAGCTCAGAAGGAATGGGGAATTTGTTTGCGTAGCTCCAGCTCCTCTTCCCATCTGCTCCAGAACTTCTCCTAGATCTTTATTCTCAACTGGGGGAAGCTTTTACTGCTTCAACAGACTCTTCAAGATAGCACTCTCCAGCAGGGAAGCAAGTATTTCTATGACACTATTTGCAATACTTAATGCAAAGTGAAAGAGAAGATTTTGGAGCTCAGCTGAATCCAGAGAGAGGATTAAGTGAAGATAGGCAAGTACCTCTGGAATGTATCACACATGGGAATGGGATGTTGTAGACAATCTCTTTATTCTCCTTCAGAGTAAAACAGTTGAGATTAGGTCTGCTACAGTGGTGGGATTCAAATTTTTTACTACAGGTTCTGTGGGCGTGGCTTGGTGGGCGTGGCTTGGTGGGCGTGGCAGGGGAAGGATACTGTAAAAATCTCCATTCCCTCCCCATTCCATGGGAAGGTTACTGCAAAATCCCCATTTCCTCCCGATCAGCTGCGACTCAGGAGGCAGAGAATAGATGGGGGCGGGGCCAGTCAGAGGTGGTATTTACCGGTTCTCCGAACTACTCAAAATTTCCGCTACCAGTTCTCTGAACTATTCAAAATTCTCGTTACTGGTTCTCCAGAACTGGTCAGAACCTGCTGAAACCCACCTCTGGTCTGCTTAGATACTACTACCTAGAAACCACTGGGTACAAATTAGCATTCAATTCTTTCTCTGTGACAGTTGAAATGTGAAAATGAAACCTTGAATGCTGTAGCAGATCCTGAGATATTTGGATTTATTTTCTGGGGTGGGGAGAACATGACAAGAAAAAAAATCCCCCTCATTTCTCTATAATTCAAAAACTGAGCATGTTTCCCTGTGACTGCTATGCAGATATTAATAAGCATATGTGCAAAGAAATAAACCCAGGAGTGAATCTTAATTGCAGTAAAGGAATAAATGCATTCATTAATTTCCTATCTTTCATTCAATAGCTGAAAAAGTATTTATTTTAAATTGAGATGGAAAATAATATTGAGTTGAGGATCAATAGAGAACAGTAAAAAAAGAAATCTGATAATACTGCTTTCTTTGATAAGCACTTTCTATAACTGTTTATTTCTTTTCTACTCATATCCCCACTCCTTGATTATTGGTGATAATAAAAGTAAAACCTAACAATGCCTGGCAAATTAATTTCTGTCTTTTTGTGGCTTTTCTAGCCTCCTTCCTGTTCTGGGGAGTCGGAAAAACCTCTACTGCAGATCTGTCAAACACCCGAACCGTGGGCCAGATGTGTCATGCACTGGCCATGCCCACACCCAGTTTAGCAAAGGGGGGGGAGTCCAGATACAACACGTGACAATGCTGTGACAACATGAGTTTGACACCCCTGCTCTACTGCGTATCATGGAGATATGAGAGGAAGAAGTCCTATTTCATGAATGGAAATCTCCTCAAATGTTGTTGGGTGGAACACAAAGCTCAGAATTGCTTAGCAACAAGAAATATAAGGCACAGCTGGCCTCAGAAGAAGTCAGCTTTTGCTGGTCTGCAAATTTATTTAATACTAATAATTTGAGATATGCAGATGGTAACACTTCCTTAGCTGAAAGTAGAAAAGACTTGAAAGACTGAAAGAAGATGCATGTAGTTTAAAATTGGAAGAAGAAACAGTAATAATGCGGATGACCCTAATCTGACACTGGAAAATGCCAATGATCTGGAAGCTCTAGTAATAAAAGGAGCCAAGTGAAGAAAAAAATGGGACTAAAATTAAATATAAAGAAGATTAAAGTAATGACAAGTGATATAGCAACCAGCTTTAGAAGTGACAATAAAGAGAGTGCTTTTGTCTTTTAAGATCAACTATCAACAGTAAAGGCATCAGCAATCAAGAAATTTGTCACTGACTAGCCTTTGGTAGAGTAACAGTGAAGTTGTTGGAAAAGATATTCATATGCCTAGACCAGGGGTCCCAAAACTTGGCAACTTTAAGACTTGTGGACTTCAACTCCCAGAATTCTCCAGCCAGCTTATGCCGGCTGGAGAATTCTGGGAGTTGAAGTCCACAAGTCTTAAAGTTGCCAAGTTTGAAGACCTCGGGCCTAGACATTCTATATCTACAAAAATCAGAATCATGCAAGCAACAGTTTTCTCATGGACGTGAAAGTTGGACTTTGAAAGAAGCAAAATATAAAGAGTATTGATATTTTTGAGCTTTGGTATTGGAGCAGATTTCCGAAAATATTATAGACAGCCAAGAAAACAAAGATATGGATCATAGAACAAATCAATGCAGAATTCTCATTCAAGGCACAAATGACTAGCTCAAAGTATCATACTTCACACATACATTAGGTAAAAACTTAACGGTAGCTTTCTGGAGAAGTCATTAATGTTGAGTAAATTGGAAAGAGAGAGAAGAGAATGGCCAGTAGCAAGGTGGATGGAGTTTATTATTGCAATAATGCTTGCACCATTGAAAAAGCTGACAGGCAGAGGGAGGTCTTTCTAATCTATCTGTCTGATCACTAAGAGTCAATACCAATTTGATGGCCCAAATATTCATTATGTATAATATCATTCATAATGCAGGGGAGTAGCATATCTCTTTATACACATTTTAATAGGTTTTTTCTTAACTATCCATAATAGTGATCAAGGGAATACATTTTCTCAATTAAACTAAATGCAATTACTTAGTATTTCTCAAAATAGCAATATATCACAGTAATTATCTATAGTGTAACAGGCTTAAGACAGATAAATTCTTGACAATTTATTGAGCTGAAATTATATTGTAGGACAGTGCAGTCCTTAAGAGGCAATTCTTTGAAGAGAGTTGAGAAAATATAGAAATATGAAAGTAGCATCTGTCTACAATTCTTTAATCAGCTTCATCTTTACCCAAGAAGACTAACTTATCTGTAAAGTTGCAGAGGTGTTTCATCTTTCTTGCCATGCACTCTGAAGCATCTTTTAGGAACTGAATCTGGCATGGCACAGTCCTATTGTTTTAAAAAGTGCTTACAATGTTCTAATTACTCAGAAACCAACTTTAACAGGAACAAAATATTCAACATTCAGTCCTTCACAAATCACAAATACATATTATCCAATGTATAATATTCATTTATAATGAAAAGGAGAAAAACGAAGAAAATGTTTCATTGTTTGTTATTCTAAGATCTAAGTTGCCAAATATCTCTCTATGAAATATTTCAAAGTATATTTGCCCAGTGAAAGCCAGTACTTTCCTTTCAATTTTCATATAATATTTTGTCCTTCATAGCTACTAGACATAAATTATATGGGAATGTACCACCAAAAGACAGCAGCTTAGCCCCCAGAACACGTACAGCTAGTTGCAATATAGCTCTTGAGCACTTAGCCCTGTGCACTCAGGATAAAGCTGGACAAGTTGGACAACTAATGTACTTGCAACATTTCATACCCATCTGTACTCCTTGGTAAATAGAGTCTGTCAACATCACTGTATGGATGAAGGGCATGATTCATTGTCATTATTTTTTCTGATCTTCCCATCCAGGGCCTGTAGTTCAGCTTACATCCAGTGTACTATTCTACTATTTCTATATCTGATGACTGGAATTGCCCAGGTGTTAATCATTTCTTGTATTTCTTCCATCTTCTTCATTCTTCTGATGTATTCTCTATTAACCTTCTTCTTAATTTCAGTGTGACTGATGATGTCAATATGAAGAATGCCCAGATATTTATAGTATCTTCTTCATCCAGAATCTTGATGTTATTTTCATAGGGCGTCTTGATTCCTTCAAATTTTCACTATTTTTCCCCTGTTGATGCTAAGCATGGTATATTTGTCCAGTCCAAATTGCATATTACTATGTGTTAATATTATTACTATTATATGGGGAAATACTAATTGCCACTCTTTTGATATACTTAAAGAAGAATTTTACCTTAAAGAAGAATTGATAAGGAGTTTGTCTATAGATCCTAAATAAGAAAAAGAAGATACTTCAACTTTTTAAATTGCTTCTCCTTCTCTTCAGATCAAGATGTATAGATATACTGTATACATGCACATATTTGGATTCTTTTTAAAGAATTGCAAATTGCATACTCTTTCATTTTATTATCAGACTGGCTTCAGAGGACATTACTTCTTGGGAAGCTTAGAAACTGCCTTTGCTTGCTGTTAATATCTCTGATTGGTGTGTGTTTTTTCAATTTATCGTTAATGACCATAGTTTTCCTATATTTATTTATTTTGCTTATTTAAGAAAAGAGAGAAAAACGACTGCATTTTTTTATTATTTTAAATAAAAAGAGATAAATGCTGACAGTTTCTTGCCAGTCTTTCAATTTAGCAGAAACGTGCACCATGCATCTTCATTATGTCATGTTTTATTTTCTATATTTTGAAGATGCCAAGAACCAATGCATCCTGGAAAAAATGAAAAAAAAAATAGTAGAAGAATGAAAAAGAGCACAAAGCAAAATGTTCCATTAAGTATATTCTCCGTCTTTTTTCTTTTAAGACAAATATTCAGGGCAAGGCCAATAGAAAAGTTGCTATGTCACTTATTCACTTATTCATATTGGGGGAGGATCCATAAACGTCAGCCCAGAAATACATGCCTGCCCTTTCAATTTAATGTTCGAGACCGCCTTCTGCCACACAGCTCCCAGCGACCGGTGAGATCCCACAGATTTGGTCTCCTCCAGGTCCCATCAGCTAAACAATGCTGACTGGCGGGCCCGTGGGGGAGGACCTTCTCTGTGGCTACCCCAGCTCTCTGGAACCAGTTACCTCCGGAGATCCGGACTGCCCCCACACTATTGGCCTTCCGAAAAGCAGTAAAGACCTGGCTTTTCGGCAGGCCTGGGGCCATTGATCTCGCGGTTGTAATTGGCAAGATCCGGCCGTGAAATGATATGCATGGATTTTAAATTGTTTTAATGTTTAAGATGTTTTTAACACTTATCCTGTTGTTAAGCCGCCCAGAGTCCTTTGGGGGTTGGGCGGCATATAAATTTAATAAATCTAAATCTAATGCTACTTTATAACAGTATATTTTAATTATTTCGGGGGGGGGGCTTTAGCTAGGTTTTAGCTAATATAAGTATACTAGAACTTATAGGACTTATTAGATTTTTGTTAGACTTATTAGATCTTTCTAAATTTAATCATAACTTCTTTAGACAAATTGAATGTGGAGGCAAAAGATTCTTATTCTGTTATTCTATTATCCCATGCTAATAATTGAGATGCAGCAGTATCTGGCAGGCTGCAGTTTGCACTCCCTGAATGATCCTCTGCTTAAAAGATGATTTCCTTGACATCTATTCATAACCATCACTTAGAAAATTGCTAAATCTACTCCAGCAAACTGCCATTAACATCATCACTGGCTGAGTTTTAAAATAAATGTTTTTTGGTTCAATTATAAATGGATTCTTTGTGAGGCACTTTATCTTCCACTCTATTAATCTCTTTGGCACCTTCAGTTTCAAAGGTTCATCTCAAGTTGGTTCAGCAACTGACAACTGTCACCTTTTGTGCACAAGCACAAAAATGATCAATATAGGTAGCCCTCGATTTATGACCACAATTGAGTCCAAAATTTCTGTTGCTAAGTGAGACAGTTGTTAAGTGAATTTTGCCGCACTTTACAACCTTGCTTGCCACCATTGCTAAATGAATCACTGCAGTTCTTAAATTAGTAATATGGTTGTTAAGTGAATCTGGCTTCCCAAACTGGCTTTGCTTGTCAGAAGGTCACAAAAGGTGATCATACGACACAGGACACTGCAACCGTCATAAATCTGAGTCAGTTGCGAGTCGATCATGTGAACATGGAGATGCTGCAATGCTCGTTAAGTGTAAAAAACGGTCATAAGTCACTTTTTCAGTGCCATTGAAACTTTGAATGGTCACTAAATAAACTGTTGTAAATCAAGGACTTACTGTACATTAAATAAAGTTGGGCTTGAATCCTCATTAATTAGGCATTAGCAGGACTGTAGTAATAGCAGCAATTAGTTGAAGTGAAGTGCTATTGCAGAAGTGTGCCAAAAAACTTCATTCCTCCATTAAAATTGTTCTTGTCCCAGACAACAGTATGATTAACTTCCTGTTAGAGAACATTATGTATCATTTCTGTTTTGTATCTTGAAAAAAAAAGTAAAAACTTCAAAATGCAAATATTTTTGTATGGGACCAATGCCACTCTAATAAACACCTTATTAAAAGGATGGGAAATATTTGGGGGAGGGCACTCAGCATCCTTGGCATTTCAGGAACATATTTTGGATGCTCTTTCAAAATTCCTGTCATTTTGTTTGTGATATCTATGGAAGATACCTGTTTACCTAAAACAAACAAAAATCACTCCAGATGTTTAAAAAGTCCCTAATTGAAGCTGGAGAAGCCCTTAGATTTAACAAATTATTGTTGTTGTTAGTTGCGAAGTCGTGTCCGACCCATCACGACCCCATGGACAACATTCCTCCAGGTCTTCCTGTCAGTGGTGAAATTCAATTTTTTTACTACCAGTTCTGTAGGCGTGGCTGGGTGGGCGTGGCAGGGGAAGGATACTGCAAGATCTCCATTGCCACTCCACTCCAGGGGAAGAATACTGCAAAATCCCCATTCCCTCCCCACTCCTGGGGGAAGGATATTGCAAAATCTCCATCCCCACCCCACTCTGGGGCCAGCCAGAGATGGTATTTGCCGGTTCTCCGAACTACTCAAAATTTCTGCTACCGGTTCTCCGAACTACTCAAAATTTCCACTACCAGTTCTCCAGAACCTGTCAGAACCTGCTGGATTTCACCCCTGCTTCCTGTCCTCTACCATCTTCTGGAGTCCATTTAGCTCACACCTACTGCTTCAGTGACTCCATTCAGCCACTTCATTCTCTGTCGCCCCTTTCTTCTTTTGCCCTCAATCGTTCCCAGCATTAGGCTCTTCTCCAGTGAGTCCTTCCTTCTCATTAGTTGGACAAAGTATTTGAGTTTCATTTTCAGGATCTGGCTTTCTAAAGAGCAAGTCAGGGTTGATCTCCTCTAGGACTGACCAGTTTGATCGCCTTGCAGTCCAAAGGACTCGCAGGAGTCTTCTTCAGCATCATAGTTCAAAGGCCTCAAGGCGCTCAGCCTTTCTTATGGTTCACTTTCATAGCCATGCATTGCAACTGGGAAAACCATAGCCTTGACTCTACACACTTTTGTTGGCAGGGTGATGTCTCTGCTTTTTAGTATGCTGTCTAGATTTGCCATAGCTTTCCTCCCCAGGAGCAAGCGTCTTTTAATTTCTTGGCTGCAGTCCCCATCTGCGGTGATCTTGGAGCCCAGGAAAATAAAATCTGTCACTACCTCCATTTCTTCCCCATCTATTTGCCAGGAATTGAGAGGGCCGGATGCCATGATCTTAGTTTTCTTAATGTTGAGTTTCAAGCCAACTTTTGCACTCTCCTTCTTCATCCAGTCCTTCGAGGACTGGAAAAGAGCTGATGTAGTTCCCATCTTCAAAAAAGGAAAAAAATATATCCAGGAAACTACAGACCCATCAGCCTGACCTCAATACCAGGGAAGATTCTGGAAAAGATAATCAAGCAACGAATCAGTGAACACCTAGAAGCAAACAAAGTAATAACGAAAAGCCAACATGGGTTTGTCAAACACAGATCATGCCAGACTAATCTTATTGCATTCTTTGACAAAGTGACAAAATTAGTAGACCAGAGGAATGCTATCTTTTATTAACTATGAAGGCTACTCCATTTCTTCTGAGGGATTCTTGCCCACAGTAGTATACCTGATGGTCATCTGAATTAAATTCCTGTCCATTTTAGTTCGCTGATTCCTAAGCTGTCATTGTTCAGTCTTGTCATCTCTTGTTTGACCACGTCCAGCTTGCCTTGATTCATGAATCTTAAATTCCAGGTTCCTATGGAGTATAGCTCTTTACAGCATCGGATTTTCCTTTCACCACCAGATACATCCACAGCTGAACATCCTTTCGGCTTTGGCCCAGTCACTTCACTCTTTCTGGTGCTACTAGTACTAGCCCTCTGCTCTTCTCCAGTAGCATATTGGACACTTTCCGACCTGAGGGGCTCATCTTCCAGTGTCATATCTTTTTGCCTTTTGGTACTGTCAATGGGGTTTTCATGGCAAAGATACTGGAGTAGGTTGCCATTTCCTTCTCCAGTGGATCACGTTTTGTCAGAGCTCTCTGCTATGACCTGTCCGTCTTGGGTGGTCCTTCACGGCATAGCTCATAGCTTCATTGAGCTATGCAAGCCCCTTCGCCACGACAAGGCAGTAATCCATGAAGGGATAATTAAAATACCAATATATTAATTCATATAGATTAGCTATCATACATTGTAAAGTAAATGCTAAATTCAAAGATATGAAGATATATATTTAAACTCAAGTCTCCTTCTGTATGTCACTAAAGAAAAATTGTGACGGAGTGATAAATTTCAATAGGGCTACGTGAGGAGAATCATAAACAGCAATTGTATGAAATGAAATGTATTTATCCTAAAACAGTTTAACATCTTTGTCACTTTCACTAAGCATCATTCTAATTATCTCTACACCAGTCTACCTAGAACAGGATACAAATGAGTTCTCATTTATTTTAATTGTTCATTTTAATTGGGGATTTCATCAGGTGCTGTGTTATCTTCCAAGAAAATATCTAGCAGCTATAACTTCATCTGCTTATTAAAGGGTAGCTCATTAAATCAGCCTTATTCAGAGATTTATAGTCCAGGAGTCCTACTGTGGAATCTCTTCTATGCATGCTTGGAAAATAATTTGGAAAAGGTGTTTCAGAAAATACAGAAGCATGGCTGAAGCACCTGTTTAAAAAAAACTCATTCCCTTACCCTCAGGTTATATGAAACTGCAGCTGCTTCAAGGAGTTGTATTAAAGCACAGCAGTTTAAATCAGTCAGCCTTTAATATTATGCATTGCACAGAAGTTTGAAATACATACATCTGCTTTAAAAAGATGCTGTGCTCATTTTCCATACCTTCAAAGCACTGTTTCTAATTTGTTTAAAAAACAGACATAGGTCTACATTCCAATCTTCAGCAGGCAGCACTTTCAGCGTTGCAATTTTGAGACAAGAACATAGAAGTTAATTGTGGGACCGTGGAATTATAGAATGACTTGGAAGAAATCCTATAAATCATTTAGTCCTTTGTTTTTCAAATTGTGTTCTGCAGAACCCTATTTGATGAGGTTCCATGGGTGGCTAAGGGGGGGGAAAAGTTCATTCAAATCCAATCAATCTTTTATCACTTTGCCTCTTGTTTAAGTGTTCTTACAAATGTGTTTTTAATTAACATATTCCGTGGTTTTAAAAAATTGAAAACCAATAATCTAGTCTAATACCTTGCTCAGTCCACAAATCTACTAAATTATCCCTGACAAATAGCCATCCTCCCCCATTTCAAAACTTCACTTTAGGGCAGTGTTTCTCAAATAGTGGGGCGGGGCCCCTTGGGGGGGCGCGGAGCGATGCCAGGGGGGCGCGTGTGACCCCAGGGAACATGCATGGTCCCTCTCGATCGATTCCCCTGGACAGGGAGTGTTTACCCAGTTGCACGCTGCTCCGAGCCCGGAAGAGAAGGCGGCCAGGCGGGCGGCTGTGGGTTCTTGTTGTTCTTGGCGGGCGCCGCAATAGCCATGAATGGCATGGTGAATCTGCTGCTGGACAAGGAGGAGCATCCTCTGCAGCTGGGCAAAAGCTTCAAACGGCACCCTAAAGCCTCCTTCCACAACATTCTATGCGAATGCCCGGCAGAGGCAGGGCTTATGGGCCAGGCCGGCGACCCCTAAACATCGGCTTGATTAAGCTGGCCTGGTCCTGTGTCAAGAGGGCCCTAAGCACGGTAACCTATGCCTGCCTAACCGAAAACAGGCTCCACTGAGTTCAGTGTGACTTACTCCCAGGTAAGTGGGCAGAGCAGCCTTCCCCAGCCAATAGTTTGCTTGCAGCTTATAATAAGTAAAATAATAAATATTAACACTAAAATTCCATTGGGGCCCAGATGGGAGAGTTGGGGGCGCGCGAAATGTTTACTTCTTCCTAGGGGGGGCGTAACAGAAAATAATTGAGAAGCACTGCTTTAGGGGAAGTCATCAAAGTTCTAATAGTTCTGCTATTTTGTAGCTCTTCCTGTCAGGAATTTTTTTCCTAATATTTAGTCAAAATTCTCTGTCTTTTCATTTCAGCCTATTGGTATTTACCTCATCCTTTGGTTTCACGTGATAATCAATCCACCCTGTTTGCACATTACGGTATTTTAGATACTTGTACCCTGCTGTTATATTGTCCCTTATATTTCTCCAGCAAGCTAAAAAAAAACATAGCTCCTTTCACCATTCCTGACAGGGATTTAGTTTTCCGACTCATCACCTTAGTGGCTCCAGTTTCTCCAAGTCCTTGTTAAAGGGCAGAGCACAGAGAACAATAGAATAGGTTTTATCTGACTTCAGTTGCAGAGAAATATAAGAATCAGTCTACTCATCTCTGAGGGCAGTTTTTCGAAACCTTAACAAGTTTGAGATGGGTGGACCTCAATTCCCCAAAGGCTGGCTGAGTGCAGATGTGAGGATGTATATTTCAGAGGGCTCAGCTCTGATGGTAGCAAGGAGGAAGAATCACTGCAAAAAAAAGTAGTTAAGAAATTAGACAGGTACCACACAAATATTGGTTGGCATATTTAATTTTGAATGAAAAAGCCAAATAATTATAATGCTTCAAATGTTATTATTCTAAACTATAACTTATGTTGATAGAATATCCACTTTTTCTTTTCTCTTCTCTGTATTCAATACTTTAAGATACCTAAATAATAGAATGATAACAATGAATGTTATAAATATATCATTGTTTTGAAATAGAATAGAATGCTGTATAAAGAAAGTGATAAAAATGTTATAACCTGCGGTTTATTGCAAAAATGGGTTTCATTGTATTAACCCATAGCTGCCTCTTTTCTCTTAAAAGAAAGGATTTATTGAAAACTCACTGGTCAATGTCCATACAAGACATTATTAATAAAAATAAAGTTCAGTATTATAAGCCTTTCTTGGTTCTCACTCCCTAATGCAATTCTGCTTCTTAGGCCCTACACTAATGCAACAAATAGTCTATGTAATAACAAGGTTGAAGAAAGCAAAACTTTGACTCTTTTCTACCCTACCAATCCTGTTCTCCAGCCCAGAGAAGCCCATTAACTCGGGCAGGAAGCCCTAACAAGCCCATTCCTCCTAATTGCAAAATAGACTCTCATCCTTGGTTATTCTAAGATGACTCTGCTTGCCTCTTCCTCCATGAGTTTCAGTCTTCTCTCCCTTATTAAGCCAGCTCACCTAGATTCTTTTTCTGGGACTTCCTCAATTAGGAAGAATTTCTTCTTTCTCTCTCTCCAGTCACCCTGCCATCTTGATGTCCTTATTGCATATAGACCGTCTCTTATCTAAGTTCCCAACTTTTGTGTCTTTCTGACTTTCTTTGCCCTTCTTAACTTCCCCATACCCATGCCTCTTCCTTTGCCAAGCTGCCGTTATGAGGTTGCATTTAGTTACCATATCCATATCCATATCCCATATCCACTTACTACTATAGGACTACAGCAGCAGATAGCCTGCACTCCGTTCCATGCTGAATAGGATCTGGCTACCAATAGACATAATCCTGTTGCCTGGAACTGAAATCAATATATCAAACAAAACCATTAAATAATGATTTAATAATACAGGAAGAAATTTAATAATCTTGAGCAAATGAGAAGGTTTAAACCCGCCATTGAATATACTGTAAGATAGTAACTTTTTCTGAAACCTTGGACACCTAAAACTTTGAAAAGACTTTCTCTTTAGTATAGGCATAGTATATTATCAAACTGTATTTCAGACACCACCACCCCACCACCCCAAAAAAGCACAGAATTGAAATGTACTCAAACTAAAGAAATTCTGATTTTTTTAAGTTCACAAACAATAGCAATAAGTTATCTACTTAAAACTGGAAGCAATTAGGGAGACAATGTTGTATGGCCATCTTTTGAAAATACATCCCTCCCTGCTCCCCAAATAACCTCACTTATCCTGTGAGTGTAATCCTTTGGTGTCTATTGACTATCATCTTTCACTTGTCCATTCATTTCATTACTCTCCATACCAACTGATCTTTTTACAAAGTAGAAATGAGCAAAAACCACGAGAAGCATAATTACAAGTCACCATTGGAGAAAAAATGAAAGTAGGGAAACATCCCTATCTGGATTTAATAAGGCAGCATATGTTGCCTTGATCTTCTTAAAAAAAACACACACAAACAGCCTGGATAAATTTTCTATGTGAAATCAATTCTTTGCAACTATTCTGTCATTTACCTTGCCAATATGGGCAACTGCAAACATGTAAAACAAAATGAGCTAGGTTTATTGATTGACTGATGTGTAGCTCCTAGAGTCTTCATGGATTACAATAATAAAGACAAGCATTGCAAAATGGAAGTAATGTTAGTGAAGTGAGTGCAATAAGCATGTACTTTATAAAATGTATAAAACTTTTCATTTTGCTGTTGAAGCTTGGTACAAAAGGTTGGTATTTAAGCTTGTTGCTTTCATTTCTTTAAATTCTTTATTTTATCAACTGGATGGGTGATAGATTATTAGATTAGGTTAGGTTAGGTTAGATTAATTATATTTATATATAATTTGTTTTAAGTATTTGTTTTATGTATCTATTTCAGGGAGATTAGACTTTTCTAATCTCCCTGCAAATGTCCCTCATAAATGAGTTGATTAATTAATTAATGAGCTTGGAGCAGGCAGAACTTCAAACAGAAAATGCTTCCAAAGGGAGGACAGTCCTTTAGAAAAGAGCTTGTAGCTATTTTCCCCAAAATATTTTGTAGAAATGAAGAGCTCTCTCTCTCTCTCTTGCTCTCTCTCTCTCTCTCTCCCTCCCTCCCTCCCTCCCTCGTATACACATACAAACACACACGTCACAATATTTCTACTAGTAGAGTAAAGTGTTCCCATTTTTCCAATGAGATTTCAAAAACTATTTAAGTGTATTATCACACACATACACACACATGAGAGAGAGAGAGAGAGAGAGAGAGAGAGAGAGAGAGAGAGAGAGAGAGAGAGAGAGAGAGAGAGAGAGAGAGAGAGAGAGAGAGAGAGAGAGAGAGAGAGAATGCGGACAAAGTCTTCGAACTAATTTAGTTACAAGTAACAGACATTTATTTGGTGCACATGTTCACATAATCCACCCTCATTCAAATTACTCAAATCAATATGCAGGCCTGGCCTAATTATGATTATCCTTCCATTTTTACACATAAACCACTTTTCCTATTATTACATGTATGCATCAGAGAAAATTGTTTTAAAAAGGAACTTATTTGTAAAAATTACTTGTTTTACAGTTTTCTATGCCACTCTTCAAAAAGTATTATTAGAAGGGACCAGTTCAGAATATATGTTCATACTGGTGCAAAAACAGGGTTCAAGAATGTTATGCTTCAAAATAGTACAAAGTAAAATAGACAAGATTTTTATGTAGCTGGCAGTAATTTTTATGAAGAAAGAAATGTAATTTTCTGTGCACCATAATAAGCTTCTATTACAGCTTGATGATTGCTGTTTGTAGTAGGAACCAGATCTGAAATCTATTTTCCACTGTGTATCACTAACAACATACCTTTATTAAATGCTGGGATGAAACAATTAATTGGATGGAATTTTACAATTTCATATTTCTTTCCTTAAGGGAAGGAAAGAATCAGCCATTGAAGTTGTAAAGCTCTGATATTTTAGTTAGTTGGTTAGTTGGTTGGTTGGTTGGTTGGTTGGTTGGTTGGTTGGTTGGTTGGTTGGTTGGTTGGTTGGTTGGTTGGTTGGTTGGTTAGTTAGTTAGTTAGTTAGTTAGTTAGTTAGTTAGTTAGTTAGTTAGTTAGTTAGTTAGTTACTTGCCTTCAAGTTAGGGTTGTCTCCTGGGCAAGTCCCTACAGTTTTCTTGTCAAGATTTCAAAAGTGATTTGCCATTGCCTGCTTGCTAGGGCTGAAAGGGAGTGATCAGCACAAGGTCACCCAATTCCACAAAATGCCCTTTAAGTTCACACCAGAGGTGGGTTCCTCCCGGTTCGGACTGGTTCGCCTGAACCGGTAGTGACCCGCTGGTGACGTCAAGATGACATCAGGGATCCAGTTCAGTCGGTGCCAGTCCGTGGGCGCCACCTTTTTAAAAAAAAGTTAATTTTTTTTCTGCGCATGTGCAGAAGCCGAGTTTCCAGCACTGCGCATGTGTCGCCGTCTTGTTTTTGGCTTTTTTTCTTTATTTTTCTTTATTTTTTGCGCATGCGTGAAGGAAGCAAACTGGCAGCGAGGTAAGTTAGAACCCACCCCTGGTTCACACGTGAAATCCTGATAGTTGTCCAGCATCAGATTGTTGCCTTCAATGAATGGCCATGGGCCATTTAGCTTCTGCTTCCTTCTGAAAACTCATAACAAAAGTCACTCTGGTGCAATCAGTGGGAAACTCCACCACTCTGTCTGCCATAAACATTTCACATTATCTGGAATTGCAACTTGTCCCTTCTGACCATCTCTGGCAAGCTCCCATAGAAATGCAGGAGCATTGGCTGAGTTGCAAATTGTTCTGCTGCTGTATGTTAGGGCAAATTCTGCCCCAGCTATTCTGTTAGCTATATCAAGGCATACTGCAAATCATCTGTGCATCCACTTGTTGAAACAATGCTGCTACTAGTTACTCAATGGATAACGGAGTTCCTTGAGAACTGGAGACCATTCCTGAAATTCCTCTTTGACATTTGCAAGATTGATGTAAGTATTATTAGGTAGACCAGCAAGTAACATGGCAATGAATGAATTCTACTTTATTGTCAACTATATTAACAGTTGCAAGTCTGAAAGTAGATTTATCCTACTGTCTCCTTTATAGCCTGGGAAACTAGGAAGGGTATTTTCTGAGCTTCTTGTCCCACCCACTATCCAATTGCAGGCTATGCAGTCTGACCATTCCCTAGGTGGTGCCCACTCATGTCTGTCCAACATATGGCAGAATATTTCGTGCCCGTATAGGCCTTACCAGCCACCTGCGTACACTTGTAAACAGCCCACAACCTGATAGATGTCAAGGTCCTCTTCGAACCCGATTGACGAACAACAACAGGTGGTGACTATTGGCCCTGTCTTCCAAGGTCTTTCCCATGGACCATTAAGATTCCTACCAAACAGAGTGACATTTCTCTATATACACATGATAGATTTAATAGAATAACAGAGTTGGAAGGGACCTTGGAAGTCTTCTAGTCCAATCCCCTGCTCAAGCAGGGGTTATGCTGTAAGTTTGGTTTGTTTGTACTGTATTTTTCCTACCATTTTCTCAAAAGTACTGAGCCCACTTTTTCTTTTGTTGATCAATCAAATGTTGATCCAATGGTTGCAACAGAGATTGACCGGCCAGCTTGTCGCCTAAGCCTGTCATTGTGTGCTAAGAGTGCGTGACTGGTTCAAAGTCACCCGGCCAGCTTCATGCCTAAGGCAAAACTAGAACTCAAAGCCTTCTAGCTTCTAGCCTGGTGCCTTAACCACTAGACCAAACTTACACTCTCTTCCTAATGATGATATATTTGGCATGGAAAATTCAAATGATCGTTTATATTACATAGTGGTTAGTGAGCTCCCTGTGTTCAAAGGTAATGCACAAAGGAACTCATTTTTCTAATAGCTTCTCTCCTTATAAAAAGAACTAATCTTGGTAATATTATGACATGGTTCATTCATTGTAAGTTGCACCATATAGACAGACATTTCCTATTCTAATTCTTTCTCCGATATTGTATATTCCTTTAACAAGGATCTTTTACACTGTTTGTCTCCACTTCAAGTGCTATACTCCCAAATACATTAGTTTTATGCATTGCATTTCTGGCTATCTCATTTTCTACCAACTGAATTAGATGCAAAATTATTAATAAGACTGTCTTTAGTTTGGCAGTTGTACTTCAATAAAATGAAATGTTTCACAGTAGTTCCTTCTGGGATGGGATCAAGATGACATCTTTGAAATAAAGTATGCTAGAGAGATCTAATAGTACTGGTTCGTTTTTTTCTTCTTCTTCAATCTATTTGACTATTCTCATTCAAATTTATGAGAAAATATTGTTGTGGGTTTTTTTTTAAAAGAACAATATCATTTCAACTAAAATTCTTGTGGACAGAGTTTGAAATTCCTGCCCTTATCTTAGAAGTGTCCAGGATGTGATCATCAAAATGATGAAAGAGTTTTCACATGGTGCAATGCAATTTCCACCTTTTTGTACCTGGAATGCAACATCAGAACATGAATTCAAAAGAAACGAGTTTTTAGCCAGGTTTCTCACCAATCTGGCTCTTCACTAGATCAAACTGGCTCTTACTTTCCCTAAATCTGAAGAGAAGACATAACGAGGGAGCTTCTATTTTGCAGGACACGATGTGAGAATAGCCAGTGTAGTTGCAGAGTGATGGAGAGAGATGTCACAGAAAACAGCAGCAGCAGCAGCAACACTTGTCTGCCACCTCAGAACATTGCAGCAAAAATGCTACTGAAAGAAATCTGACAATAATTTAAGGAAATAGAAAAAAGAAAAGAAAACCCTTCCACAGGGAAAGAAATTGTGTAACTGTTCAAAATTTGAATAAAACGTTAGCAAATATTGTGTTTATAGCCACCTTTATTTTATTTTATTTTTCAAAATATCTTTATTAGTTTTTCACATTTTACATATCACAATAATTCTTTAAGCAGATCTACATTGTATACATTGTTTTTGTATTTATACAGTTTATATATTATCTTACAATATTTTATAGTTCTACATCTTCATCCCACACTTTCTCTTCAACTTTCTATCATCAATCCAATCATGCCACTTTTCCCATATTCCATAATAATCTAATTCTTTTTGTCCTTTAAATTCTATTGTTAATTTGTCCATCTCCGCGCATTCATATATTTTTTAATATAAAAAAACCTTTATTTTGTTAATGTCTAGATTTGTCTAGAATCGCCATGAGCAAGTAGGCAGCTATATAAATTTTCTAAATAAATAAATAAGTATATTTATTATTTATTTATTTATTGATTTATTTACCAAATGTTTATACCTGCCCATCTCACAGAATATCTGAGTGGAGTTGGTCTGAAAGAGAGTGACTGGTCCAGAGTCACCTAGACAGTTTTCATGCCTAAGGAAGAACTGGACCCCACTGCCTCATTCAGCACCTTAAACTACTATACCAAAGGGGATTTGGGTGAAATACACTGAAATCCTGATTAATCCGAACTTGGTACAATGGATTTCATAAGCAGTGTACCAAATTTCTTGGTGATTTTTGTTATCTGAGCTGTGGTGGCACAGTGGTTAGAATATAGTACTGCAGGTTACTTCTGCTGACTGTTGGCTGCCTACAGTTTGGCAGTTCGATTCTCACCGGTTCAAGGTTGACTCAGCTTTCCATCCTTCCGAGGTCAGTAAAATGAGGATCCAGATTGTTGGGGGCAGTATGCTGACTCTGTAAACCTCTTAGAGAGGGCTGTAAAACACTGTGAAGTTGTATATAAGTCTAAGATAGCTATTGCTATCTGTGCAATGATGTAATTAGAGAAATGATTTAAATAACAAAAAAAATGCATCACTTATACCATGACATCATTATTGCAAGCCATATAAATCATCAAGATCTCTCTGCTATTCATTAAAGCAACCCAATTTTTTCAAGCTTCCCCATGAACCTTTAAAAAATGTCACCACTTTAAGAGTTGTATTAGTTTTGATAAGTAAATTCCTTAAATTAATATTATTATTTTTCTTTCAGGTTTGCGCAAAGCTTGAAAATTAAGCTTGTTTTACTGAATAGCACAGCGTTACTGAATTCATATGAAATCCAAAGATCTATTTCCACATTATTTGTGAAGCATGCTCAACCTTGTAGCCTAAGGAACTTCAATACCCTGAGATTTTTTTAAAAAGCCCTACATTTTGAAGTAAAGGCTGTCCCTCTTGCTCCATTTAATATTCATGCTTCATCACACAATCTATAATTAACAAAAAGAATTCACTTCAATAAGACATAATATTGGCAACTAGCTCAAATGATTTTCTTAAGGAATAGATAAATGCTAGGTCTAACATTGTCCATTGGGCACAACAAATAGGTTCTGTGCATAGGCAATATAGTTCTAAATGCGGATCTTGTGGATGCAAGCTACAATGATGTGTTTGCCTTCACTACTTAAGCCAGCGTCTCTCGATCTCAGCAACTTTAAGATGAGTGACTTTCAATTTTTCTCCAACCATCAGAATTCTGAGAGTTGTTCAAAATTATTATTGAATGGCGCCATCATTCGAAGACTTCAGGGCAAAAGGTGAAGGCCCCATTTAGGGTTGACATTTTCTCTCCCCCTCCCTCCCTCTCTCTCTCTCTCTCTCTCTCTCTCTCTCTCTCTCTCTCTCTCTCTCTCTCTCTCTCTCTCTCTCTCTCTCTCTCTCTCTCTCTCTTTTCTATAACTTTACAAGACCGTAGTCCAATATTTGAGGGGCTGCCACAGAGACAAGCAGGTCAAGCTATTTTCCAAAGCACCTAAAGGCCAGACAAGGAATAATGGATGGAAACTGATCAAGGAGAGATTCAACCTAGAAATAAGGAGGAACTTTCTGACAGTGAGAACGATTAACCAATGGAACAGTTTGCCTTCAGAAGTTGTGGGAGCTTCATCGCTTGAGACTTTCAAGAAGAGATTGGACTGACATTTGTCAGAAATGGTGTAGGGTCTCCTGCTTGAGCGGTGGGTTGGACTAGATGACCTATAAGGTCCCTTCCAACTCTGTTAATCTGTCTGTTAGTTTCTGCTTAATCTGACTGCCATTCTATTTAACAAGGAAAGCAGCAAGTTAAGCAACACACAACTTTCTGCAATTCCAGTTTTTTTTTAAAAAAAACAGTCATTATCTTACAAATGCAGACACTAATAGTTAATCATTTAAATTGTTACAGATTCACCAGCTGAGAAATAATATTCCTGAAAAAGGCTGCCAGTTAATGCTCATGCTCTCCATAGGCTTTATCTTATTTTCTTACATAGAATTTACAGTATCCACATTAGAGCAGCAATAATATTTTGGCTCTCAAGATTACCACTAGATGGCAGGAAAGAGTTATTGCAAAATTTCATTATTTGCTCCACCTAGCAGTCATCCAAATTGTTGCAACTCAGATATGATAGCCTTGTCTTCCCCAATGCCCCTGGTAGCAACTCTTAATATTTTACTATGGCTGGCACAAAGTTTTGATGTCCAAATGTCATTTCTCACAGGTGTTAAAAAATAAATATAATAACTATATGAAAAGAGAGAAAACATCTTCTGTCATCCATTGAATGGACTATACTGCAACAGCAATTCCTTTTGGAGAATTTTTGCAGAAACTATTTTCATTAATGCAACCCATGCAATATACTTCCCATGTTTTTTGTAGGTTCATGAACCAGGATGATAGGGGGCTGCCGCAGTGCTGACAAATAACCAAAGAAAATACAGATTACCCAAGTAGCCCATCTTACCACATTTTCAACACAACTGCAGATCCATGCCAACTCCCATCTCTAATATTATATTTTAAAGTACATCTTCAACTGGTATTGAAAAGGTTAACATATCCAAACATCGCCCAGACACGCGATAGAGAATATAAATATAGAGCAAAAGCTAGATAAGACTACATATAAAGAATTTGTTTATGATGAAGGAGTGAGATTACAACTAAAACCAATGGAGCAATTAAGAGAAGAAGGAATAATTAAGTCTTGGTTTCAATATGGGCAATTGCAGACCAGATGGAAAGAGGATTCAAAGGTAGGTATTTCGCAGCAAGATGATAACTTGATAACTCAAATAAAGAATAAAGGACCAATGCATATAAAGAGATTATATAATGTATTAGTGGAATTAGATTCCGAAACAGAGCTAGTTAAGGATTGTATGATTAAATGGGCGCAAAATATTGGTGAACCTATAATGATGGAAACATGGGAGAATATATGGGTTAGAAATGTAAAATTTACACAAGCTCAAAATCTAAGAGAAAATTTTTATAAAATGTTTTATAGATGGCATTTGGATCCAAAAAAACTAGCTCGTATGTATCCAAATTTACAACCTAAATGTTGGAGATGTGAATGTGAAGATGCTACTTATTTTCATATTTGGTGGACCTGTAAGAAAATTAAGGCTTTTTGGATTAAAATATGGTGGATTATTCAGAATATTTTAAAGAAAAATATTAAGTTTACACCACAGTTTTTCTTGCTGGGAATAACTACGGACTGTACTGTAATAGAGACTAAATTGATTTTGAACTTGATAACGGCTGCCAGATTGCTGGTAGCACAATACTGGAAGAAAGAAGATATACCTACTACTGAGGAATGGACAATAAAAGTTACACATCTGGCAGAAATGGCAAGAATTTCATCATACCTAAAAGAACATTCAAATGAAAGATATATATTGGAATGGAGTAGATGGACTGATTATATTCCAAAAAAGTATCAGATTAAGAAGATATATATAGTTTAATAATGATATATGGTTAGAATTTCAGAATGGTTTAATAGATTTTAAACAATGTGGAGTTTTAAAAAACTAGAGGAATGTCTGAATTTATAATTTGTTAGGATATTTTAAGTTTATGTTTCTTTGAAGATTATATCCTGTGTTCTTTCTGGGAAGTCGGGAGGGGAGGGGAGGGAGGGGGTTGGGGGAAGGGGGGAGAAAAATTAAAAAAAATGTTTGTACTTTGTACCAATAAAACTTTTTGAATTAGGGACTTCCGGTTTTGGAGCGCTTCATCGCAGACATCCCTCGTTGGATGCCTTTCCGATCTTTGTTAAAAGCCGCCAGAACAGCTGTCTGGCGGCTTTAAAATCTCTTCCCCGGGCAAAGGGGAGAGATGAGAGCCTGACAGGAGGGGTACAGCCCCCCCAGCGCCTTAGGAGCCATCTGTAGGGCGCGAAGGGAGAGCTCCCCATGCAGCCTGTCTCCAGCTCCGAAGATCCGGAAACCTCTGCCTTTGCAGAGCTAGATGGAGTGACCAGCCGCTGCTTCAAAAATGGGATTTATAACTACATTTAAACTATAGAAGCAGACAGAGAGAAACAGGCGTGAGATGGGCAAGTACTGAAACTTCTTTTTTTCCTTTTTTTTTCAACTCCTGGGTAAGCTTTCACTTCGGCAAGGGAACAAAGGAAACAGAGTAACAATATGGCGATTGAGAAGTGAAAGTGACTTTCGTTTCCCCAGAGGCTTTTTTTTTTTTCTTTCTCTCTCTCTTATGGAAACTTTTAACTTGGAAAAATGGTTTTTTCTTTCTCTGTCTCCTAACTCTGGATTAAAGTTATAATAGAAATATTTTCAATAATAAAAGACTATCTGATTTTTAAACTGGAAAGAACTTTAATCAGGCATCTGGCTTTCTTTCTTTTTTGTACTCTTTTGAAACACCAATGGCTTCAAAGTTTGGAAAGACTGTTTTGACTAAAAGAAATGACTATTCATCTGGATATATTTCTAAAATGCAACTTAACACTGAGCTAACACCTCCACAGCTTTTGACACCTGAAAATTTATTAAATAATTTAAAGATTATGAAACATGAACTTACTTTGGAATTTAACCAGAAAATAAGTGAGATAGACCATAAGATGCAGGCTGCTTTGAAGAATATGAATCAACAACTAAGATTTGATGTGTTAGAGGTTTGCAAAGGCTTAGCAACAAATATTGAAGTTTTGGCAGAACGTATTGAAACAAATAAACAAGCTTTGGCAACTTCGGTGAATTACATAGATAAAATCCAAAATGACATTGCAAATTTTGAAAAAGAGGTCTTAATGACTCAGTTCAGATCTATGGAAGTTGCTATAAGGATTAGAGGTTTGAAAGAAGGATTATATGAAAATTTAAAAGGCAGGATGGTTGACATATTGGATCAGGTGTCTGGAATTTCTAAAGCGGAATTGGCTACACAAATCGACAAAACATATAGAATCAACTCGTGGTACGCCAAACAAAAGCATCTACCAAGGGATATTGTCATATATTTTACCACAAGAGCTCTACGGAACAGAATTATACAAGCAACGTTTAACAATAATCTTATGGTGAATGGTCAGGAACTAAAGATTTGGAAAGAAATCCCCTCTAAAATGCTTAAAGCCAGGAAAAGCTATACTTTTTTGATTGATGAATTTAAGAGATTAAATTTACAATATAAATGGGAAGCACCAGTTGGAGTAGCAGTGAAATTTTCTGGAAAAAGATACCGGCTCAACACGATAAAAAAAGCTACTGAATTTTATGTCAATGTTCTAAAGGCTGATATATCCAAGATTCCAGAGGAAGGGTGTATGAAAATAAAAGAGGAGGAGGAGGGGAAGCCACCTTCGATGGATCAAAAAGAAATAGACTCAAAAATCCAAAAGGAGTGCCTGAATCAGATAGCTGGGGAAAAGGAGATGGAGGTTTGGGAGCAGACGGGAGACGACTCGACAAATTTGAATTTATTGAACTACTAAAAGATGAACTATCAAGATACAAAACGATGTGATGTTGAAATATATTGGATGGATAGAGACTAACATGATTGTATTTTTTCTTTTCCCTATCTAATGATTACTTATGCAATATTTAGTTAAGTTTTATATAATTTTGAGGTTATTTTTAATGTTGATAATATTAGATATATATAGTTTGTTGAAGATTTGTTTATTGTTTATTCTTCTTTTATTTTCTTTTTTTGTTTATTGAAGTTAGCGAATTAATTTAGAATAATATTATCTTATTAATATCATGATGAAATTTAATATTTGATGATCACTTATGTAACATTTAGTTAAGTTTTATCTTAGAGGTTATTTCTAATGTCAATAATATTAGTTTAAGATTTGTGTATTTTATATTTAGTTATTACTTATGTAACATTTACCTTGTATAAGACAGAGGACTGAAGGGAGGAGGTAGGAGGTTTGTTTGTTTGTAGTGTTAAAGAGTTTTCTCTTTCTTTCTTTCTTTTTTTTTATTCTCTTTCTTTTTTTTCTCTCTCTTTTTTGTATCTTTATTATTGTATACAAATGTGATATATTAGTACTGTATAGTTTGGAGTTGAAGTTTTTTTAAAAATAGTGTTCTTTTTTTCCTTTTTCCTTTTTCTTTTTATTAACAATTTAAACTTATTATTATGCCCTGTATTATCTCTGGGAAGTCCGGGGGGGGGGAGGTGGGGAGGGAAGGGGGTGGGTTTGGGGGGGGGAAACAAAAATGTTTGTACTTTAGATTTAATATTTTGTTACCACTTATGTAAGTTTGTACTAATAAAACTTTTTTGAGAAAAAAAAAAAAAAACTTTTTGAATTAAAAAAAAAGAAAAGGTTAACATATTTGTCCTAGAACCGACATTCACTAGATTGAGTGCTGTCACTGTGAAAACCTCTTTGATTGCTTATCTGAAATATCAAGAAATTTTGAAAGTTTTCAAAGATGATCTCAGTACCTGACACAGTGGTGGGTTTCTACCGGTTCGCTCTGGTTCATGCAAACCGGTAGTAGCAGTGGCGGGAGGCTCCGCACACATGCCCAGACGTCATCATGGACGTTCTGCGCATGCGCAGAAAGTTCTGCGCATGTGCAGAAGCGTTGCGTGTGTGCACTCCCGTTCCTGAACCGGTAGCAAAGGTAAGTGAAACCCCCACTGACCTAACAGGAGGGTATAAATCATAGAACCACTCCTACCAGCTGACGTGACATGTTAGGAGAGCAAAACAATATAATCTTGTTTTAATATAAATCCAATATAAAATCTGGATCTTTCTTGATCTAAGAAGAGGAGTGGCTATTTCCTAATATGTTGACCTAGCGCTTGTGAGATATTCCCCTTCATATTCCCAATTAACTTGAATGGCCATCTGAACTATGCACTATAGGTAGTCCTTGCTTAGTGACCACTTGCTTAGAGACTTTTTAAAGTTACCACTGAATTCACCAGATCTATACGGCCTGTTTTTGAAGTTCTGAACACTGTATTCCTTTCTCCCAGAGTCATATGACTATAGTTTAGGCACTTGGCAACCAGCTCACATTTATGGCAGCATCCCGTAGTCACATTATTGTGGTTTTTAGCATTTTTGGCCCGTTTCTGGTATCTACTTCGGATTTCTTGCCATTGGGGAAAGCAGATTTGCTTAATGACAATGATGTTTGCTTAATAAGTGTTCACTTAACAAAAATGATTGTAAAATTGGGTGAGGTCACGTGATGACCCATTTAATGACCACCATGACTTATGATTTGTAATTCTGGCTCAATTATGTCATATGTCAAGGAGTATCTGTATGACTCTAAACGCCAGGGAGTGAAGGGAGGCAGACTCTGTTTCGGACTCCAAAAGCAGGTAGTCGTTCAGTAAAGCTTTTATAGGGATTTTAAAAGTTAGCGCCAATACTTTTTATTGTCCAAACTGGACATGTGAGACAGATTCCAACCAATCTGCCCTAGTCAATCAAATTGCAATGATTTTCTGAACTATTTCTGAACTACTATTTAGGTACTCCTCAACTTATGACCACAATTGAGCCCAAAATTTCTATTGCTGAGACATTTGTTGAGTTTTGCCCATTTTGCAACCTTGGTTGCCACTGTTATTAAGTGAATCACTGCAGTTTTAAGTTAGTAATGTGGTTTGTTAAGTGAGTCTGGTTTCCCCATTGCCTTTGCTTGTTAGAAGGTCTCAAAAGATGATCGCATGACCCTGGGGCACTGCAACCGTCATAAATATGAGCCAGTTGCCAAGCATCTGAATTTTGATCATGTGAGCATGGGTATGCTGCCATGGGTGTGCTCCCTACGACCGGTTAGGGCCCACAGAGTCGGCCTCCTCCATGTCCCATCGACCAAACAATGTCGGTTGGCGGGGCCGAGGGGGAGGGCCTTCTCTGTGGGAGCTCCCTCCCTGTGGAACCAGCTTCCCCCGGAGATCAGGACCATCCCCACCCTACTGGCCTTCCGGAAAGCAATAAAAACTTGGCTCTTCCGGCAGGCGGGGTGAAAGTGAGACCAACTAGATTAGATATGGGTCTCCCCCCTTGATTATGAATATATGATTCTCTTTTTAACTTTTGTATTTTTTAAATTACTGTATTTTTATACTTTGTAATGGTTTCTAATATGTTGTGAGCCGTCCAGAGTCCTCTGGGAGTTGGGCGGCATAGAAATCCATTCAAATAAATAAATAAATAAAATGGTCATAAGTGTGACAATCTTCAGTGTGATCATATCACAAATATCTTTGAATTTTCCAGGATGCTGAAATTTCCTACTATCAAGTGGGATAATAGTAAATTGTTATTTGAAACATATTCAAATTGCTCAAACTTCTTGCTTTGTTTCAGACAGCTCCCAATAAAAGCCATAATGAAACAGAAAAGCATTTAAAAACAAAAAAAAATCAGAAGTGGCAACCATAAAATGAACATCAATAATAAAAATCTTCTTTCCTTGCCAACAGCTCCAATTAATCACCTTTAGCAACCGGACCAGCTCAGCTGCTGAAAGCCAGGCTAAATAAATCAGACTTACAAATCTCCCAGAATCTTAACTAAAAGGTTGGCTGAATTCCTTCCCCGATCATTTAGTGTCACAAAAGAAAGCAGGATTTTTACAGCTAAGTAGACACATAAGATATTGGGGCACATTGAACAAGGACAGTTACCCATTTCTTGCTTGTGTTACTTTTCTGACCTTGCTATATGTCTTTTTATGTAGCTGTCAGAAGACTGAACTTGTCAGATTCCCTTCAAACCAAATGGGAGCCAAATTTAACCTACCTATGTAATAACATCACAGGATGTCTCCCTGCAATTATTCATATTAAATAGAAACCCTTTAGACCAGTGGTTCTCAACCTGTGGGTCGCGACCCCTTTGGGGGTCGAACGACCCTTTCACAGGGGTCGCCTAAGACCATCGGAAAACACGTATTTCTGATGGTCTTAGGAACCGAGACACCGCTACTCTATCCGTCTCCAGGCGGGTCCACCCACATGCAAATAGACTACTGCAAAAAAAATATCTGTACCATGGGAACTTCTGAGCATGCACAGAAGCCGAATTTCCAGCACTGTGCATGTGTCACCATCTTGTTTTTAGCTTTTTTTGCAATTTTTTTTAAAAAAATTGGCACTGTGCATGCGTGCATGTGGAAAGCGCACGTGCACCCACGAGGCGCGGCCACGCAGCGCAGGAGGAAGCGAACCAGCAGCGAGGTAAGTTAGAACCCATCCCTGAGTTTCCTAATAATTTTATTATTTTATGGTTGGGGTCACCACAACATGAGGAACTGTATTAAAGGGTTGCAGCATTAGGAAGGTTGAGAACCACTGCTTTAGACGTTTCCATATCTGCCTTATAGTCTACTCCTCTTTATATACAATATTTTAAAGTATATCTTTGTTTATATTTAGGTGTATGTTTATGTGATAAGAGAAATGTGTGATCTATAAGGTTTTGGGAAGGCACACATACAGGCCTGCAGTTTAAAGTAATTTTTTAATTCCTATTGAAGATCTGGGATTGGTATCACAGCATGTCTTCAGTATCCAAAATCACATTAACATAAACATCACACATCACACATCATTCTAGAGCCAATGAAAAAAATATTTTAAAATGCCAAATTCTTACAAGGTTTGGGATATTGGGTTGAGGGGGGTATGTGATTGGAAAGACATCCTATTGTTATTGTTGTTAAACAACAAATTAAGTTTAAAAAAACAATCAGGCAATTTTGAAAGGGTAAACTGTAAAAGCATGAATTTAAGATTAATTAATTTAAATAAAAATGTTTTGAGTCAGGAAGTTGCTTTTTTATCCAATTGCTATACATATACAAGCACATCCTTCTTTCTCAACTACTCAGAAAATCTCTGCTTGTTATGTCAAAGGGAATTATGAAGAATCAGCACGAAGTAAAAATGTTTACTCTTTTAAAATTTACATTTTCACCAAGTTAATTATCATTTTCCAATAGTTTTTAATGAAAAAAGTTGGGCAGGCAAAAATAGAGTTAGGAATCAGAAAAAGGAGAAACATCAGACATATCACTGATATTATATATATCCATGTATCTATGTGTACCTATGCAACTTATACTATGATCTGGTTATGAAAATAGTAATTTTCCTGGATTATACACCACTGAAAACATAACTCTGAAGTAAAGCTGTCAACAAATGCATAAATTTATCATACTTGATGCTGCACATCTTTGCTAATTAACTCATCTTTTTTACTCTCCATCTCCATTGTAAACTAGCTACTGAAATAAATATTCACTTCAGAGTAATTGTAATAATGAAACCAATAAATTAGAGCAGGAAATTGCTGGTCCTTCAGGTGTCACTAAACCATCGACTCCAAGAACACTTCCTTGGTGGTCTCTGATTGGAGCTGCTCAGAGGTGGGTTCCTATGGTACTGTCCAGAGCGCCACTCTGGTAGTGGCCCACCGATTGTGCAATTTTGGCGCGACAGCTCCGGTGCTGTCTTTGCCGGTCCATGCACGCCGCCATCTTTTTTTTCTAATTTTTGGCAATTTTTTGGCTCTCTGAGCATGAGCAGAAGGAAAATCATCCCTCTGTGCATGCGCAGAAGCAAAATCGCACCAGGGGACATACATGCGTGTGCTAGCATAGCATGCCCGCACGCGTGCGTGCAAAACATCGTGATGTGCACGCAGCGCACCGGTAGGAAACGGTAAGAGGAACCCACCCCTGGAGCTGCTAAGACTGAGTTTTACCATTTTCAGGAGTTTCATGAGGGCAAAGATTAATATAACTCCTAATAGTTATCACATTGTGTCTGATCCAGATCAAGGCATGCTTTACTGCATGGAAATAAATTGCTCCATCTTGACAAAAATCGCTGTTGGTGAAGTGCACTCCCTTCAATTGAGACATGATTTTCCTTTATGGAATTACTCTTACAGTAGGTCAATTCTGCAATGAAGTGATGAATCCATTCAAAGATTACCAAAGCCTTAATAGCAGCCAATTATTTCACCACCTTATGACATTCAGTTACAAAACAAATACAGTGATACCTCGGTTCACGAACGCTTCTGTTCACGAACAACTTGGTTCACGAACAGAAAAGTGCATAAAAATATGCTCCGGTTCACGAACTCCGCCTCGATTCACGAACAGGAGCCGCGGCCATTTTAATGCTATTTCCAGGCTGTCACATGGTCGTGACTTCCTGTAGGAAGACCGTGGAGAGAAGAAGAGACACAGAAAGAAGTACTGTGAGTACTCAGCAAACATTTTAAGTAATTTTTTTTATTTTTGGTGTGCTTTTTAGCACATACAGTACTGTACTGTAGTACAGTACAGTACTTACTGTATTTTACAGTTCACTGGACACCCAATATGGCTCCCAAGAAGCATAGTGGAAAGAAGGTTGTGAAGAAAATAACCATTGAGCTGAAGAAGGAAATTATAGAAAAGCATGACCGTGGTATTCGTGTGACTGATCTGGCCTCAGAGTACAAGATGGCAAAGTCAACAATCTCGACTATTCTGAAAAACAAAGCTGCCATCAAAGGAGCTGATGTTGCAAAAGGAGTAACAATGTTAATTAGGTAGTGGAGGAAATTGTGTCCATGGGCAAGAGTATGGGTCTGGACGTTGATGGTGCTGATGTGGAAGAGCTTGTTGAGGAACATAGGGAGGAGCTGACCACGGAAGAACTTTCTGAACTCCACAGTGAGCAGCAGAAGGCACTTCTTGAGGAGCATTCCACTGAGGAAGAGGAAGAAAGGGAGGAGGTTGGCAGTGATGCCATAAAATCCATTATGCAAAAATGGAATGAGTGCCATGATTTTTTTGAAAAGCACCACCCCAACATAACTGTCACGAACAGAGTGTTAAATCTCATGAATGATAATGTGGTCTCTCATTTCCGGAGGGTTATGCAGCACAGGAAGAGACAAGTGACATTGGACAGATTTTTCAGAAAAACTGAGCCTGCAGCTAGGAGACAAAGGAGAGAGGAAACCCCTGAAGGAGATCCCCCTGATGTCCTTATGGAGGGGGACTCTCCCACCAAACAATAACTGCCTGTAATTTGTTTCATATTTTTGTGCTTCAAAACCCCCCCAAAAAAGGTCAGCACGGATTAACCAGATTTACATTGAACCCTATGGGAAAATGTGCCTCGGTTCGCAACCAATTCGGTTCGCGACCAGAGTCAGTTCACGAATTAAGTTCGTGAACCGAGGTATCACTGTACTTAAAAAATAGCAAAACAACTCAGCCTAATGATAGGTGGTCACGTTGGAAGCCCAGGAAAGAGCTCAGCTTATTTTCAAAGGTAATCCGCCATTCAAAAGTCATCATTCCCTTTCTTACAAGTGTTTCCCATTTACTAAAAGACCTCCATCACAGGTGCTCTTTTCCAAGTCTTTCTTTAAAAAAAAACCGATGTAGAGGCCTTGATAGTCATTTCAGTAGGAAAGAAGATGACTTTCCTGCTGAATACCAATTTAGCAATAATCAGGTGAATATAAAACTACAATGGCTGCAGTGAGAATCACCTAAAACCTACTTGCCAATTGGTAGAGGACAAACTAGGGAAAGGTGGCCAGCAGAATGGGCAGGGAGTTGTAGGGTGATTCTTCTATTCCAGAACAGGAATGGACAAGCTTTGGTGTTTAAACGCATCTCAGCTGTGCCCAGAAAGCTTATATGCACATTCCTGCAAGGCCAAAAAGTCTGTAAATGGGCAAGGTTACACATAGCAGGGAGCCTTTGCTATGGTAAATATGACATTTAGATCTTGAGTAAAAGAAGACATAAAGAAAGGGAAGGTACCAATAAAGGAGAATGTTTGTAGCTGTGGTGGCGCAGTGGTTAGAATACAATATTGCAGGCTAATTCAGAAGTTTGATTCTCACCAGCTCAAAGTTGACTCAGCCTTCCATCCTTCCGAGGTCGGTAAAATGAGGACCCAGATTGTTGGGGGCAATATGCTGACTCTGTAAACCGGTTAGAGAGAGCTGAAAAGCACTGTGAAACGGTATATAAGTCTAAGTGCTATTGCTGTTGCTATTTAAGTCACCACCATCATCATTTTGGTTGCTCCCAGCCATCAATCTTTTGTGAGTAGTGACTCCCCTCAAAAATATATTGTCATTAAAAAATAAACCATATTCCCCAGCAGGTTGTTGTATTTTGCTCTCTTTTATTTCAAGCAGTATTAATTACATCCTGTCAAGGTCAGGACAGAAGAATTCAATATTATCTTTTACTGTGACTCAGAAATGAACCATGGCTTGATTCCAAGTTCTAGTAACAGAAGCAACCCCAGTTTTGACATTCTGAAGAAGGTAATAAATTTCCTCACATACTAATTGTTTTGTTAACATGGATTGTGCAGCTAGCCAAATAAAAGTGTTTTTAATGAGAATTATAAATCTTGAAATGGAAAGTACATTGTGAATTTTGTTTTGTTTGTTTGTTTCTGCTATTTAACCTTATCTATATTTATAACAGAAAAAAATAAAATTTGAATCTTTAATCCAAATAAGGAAAGTTATGTTGGGAAGCGATATTTCAACCATATATGTCTGTCCCCACATGATCTCAAATGCAAGGTTAATTCACAAATCAGTGGGTATGAATCCCTTCAGTGATACAGCTTTAATTAATAGAAGCAGTTTTTAAGCAACAAAAACAAACAATACCAATGTAACGTGCATAAGCTTTTTAAAGGCTTATGCTGAGAGGATCTTTTTGTCTACCAAACTCTCAACACCTCTTCTAACAAAGTCTTGGAAATGACTATACAAACTTTGATAATTATTTCATACTAAGTATTTCCACTCTGCTTTTCAAATTGTTTTCATGTTACTTTATAATTAATAACACAATCGTTTGTTGTGGTTATATTGAAAGGGTTATGTCATGAGTGTTCTTGACTGTCATTCTGTTATTGATGTTGTTCCTAATGTTGATTGTTTTTTTTTCTTTTTTACTCTGACGTTATTTTAACTGTTAGCTAAATAGAATTGTGTGGTTTTATTTATTTAATATTTGTTTATTTATGTACTGACTTTATTATTTTTATAAATAATTCAAGGCGATGAACATATCTAATATTGCTTCCTCTCTCAATTTTCCCCACAACAACAATCCTGTGAGGCAAGTGGACTGAGAGAGAGTGACTGGCCCATAGTCACCCAGACAGCTTTCAGGTGTAAAGGCTGGATTAGAACTCATGGACTTTTGGTTTCTAGGCCAACACCTTAGCTACTAAACCAGATTGGCTGTTTGGCTTGTATATATGATGGACAACCATATAATTTAGGGGTGTGTGTGTGTGTGTGTGTGTGTGTGTGTGTGTGTGTGTGTGTCTATGTATATGTATATGTATATGTATATGTATATGTATATGTATATGTATATGTACTGTATATGTATATGTATATGTATATGTATATGTATATGTATATGTATATGTATATGTATATATATATATATCTACTAGATCTACTAGAATCTACTAGATCTACTAGAATAGGACAACGGTCATTAAGGCCGTCTCTGCAAGTGATGTGGTACGCTAAGAGCACGGCAAGACACGAAAGATGCCCTGGTCAACCACTGCGCCCAGCCCATCTCCAACTGTCTCAACTCTTGTCCTGCTATTGGAGCAAGATGGAATCTGGGAAGAGAGAATGAGGCTGAAATATGCGCACCTCTCCCTCACTTTAATCCAATTCACATGCAAGTATTGACATCCCCCCTCCCCGATTTGGTAGATGTCAAGGTTCTCTTTGAACACGATGGATGAACATCATATATATATATATAGCAAAAAATGCTACACATATAGAAGATAGTGTGTCGGCTATAGAAACTGCCTGGATGGTCCCAGAGAGGGGCCGAAAGGCAAAATGAAAGCTGTGATGCTTTCTCCCATATTTGGGTACACCAGGATAATACGACAGAAAAACATATATAACCCTTTCCTGGTGAAGAGCTGATAGGAAATAAAGCCTGTGGCCTAATGGCTAAGCTGCTGCCTTACAAGGCAGGCAGCCCAGGTTCAAATCCCAGTAAGGGTATGGCTATCTGACAAGAGCTAAGTAGCTCGAAATAGATCTATAATAGTCTCCCTTTATTTTCATTTATCAGCAAAAAATGCTACACATACACATATATATATATATAATTTATTTCTTTAAATTTAATAGAATAAATTAATAATTATGTTTTCTATTTTAATCTACCCCTACTCTTGAATTTATTTGAGAATCATGTTTTCTCCACTTTACAAATTCACCCCTACAAGTTGGAATACATTTATTTTGCTCAGTCTAGAAGAATTCCTTCCAAATTCTTCAAGGGTCCATTTTGATGTCAGTGGATTACAGTATTTATTCCCAGCTGCAACCATCATTTCTGGAGAGACAAGGTAGTTTATACTGGTTGGCAAAATAACCTTATCATATACTGTATGCCCTCCTATATTGAATCCATTACCTAGAATAAAATCTAGTGGACACAAAGGAAGACCAAGTAATGTGTATGAAATAGAAATAAATAAAGTTCACATTGTGCACAGTGCATACACTGTCAATTACATAATGCTGAAACATTTCATCCCATACCAAGTTCCTAGGGAGCAAACTGCTCTTATTGTAATGTGTGCTACGAGTTTCTGAAAGGCTCCAAAGTTGACATGACGGAATGAGAAAATAAGTCTTAGAGATGATAGATCTTTTCCTTTGGATCTAATCCTTAACAAAATGAAACTCAAGTATAAAGTCTAAAAATAACAAAATATTTATTTTGGTACAAAAGATATAAAAACAATAAATCTTAATAACTACATCTTTGCGGTCTAACACACGTCCTTCTTCAATGAAGGACCGGAGCAGAAGAAAAAAGGAGTAATAAAATGGAATGTGTACATGCGCAGTTCACTCACCACCATGTGACTGCTTTGCTTTGCTAGGAATATCTAAATCATAGAGTTCAGCTGACAATCAAAATTTACATCGTGACATGACAAATGTTTGATTATGAAACTCAGAAGAGACTAAAAGCTATTGAATATTTTGCAATATATTTTGGTACAATATAGACTTGGTTGAATTTCTTCAGTGGCAACTCTGGAAATGTTTCATAGGTTCCCATTACAGATACAGATGCACTTAAGAGTGGGTGTCAGGCCGAAGCCATTTTGGTTGGGGTCTTTGGCCTGCCACACTTTATGCTATTTTAAAATGTATTCTTAGCTGTGGGAATTTGGGAGGGGTAATTGCATGAGGGATGTCTGCATGTAGCCATAACAAATTCCTTCTAGATTGTCAAGGTCATCCTTTGTCTCTGCACTTCTACACCTGCACCGAAGGAGATGGGAGTTGCTGCCAAGTTGGCAGATGAAGATTGGTCAATGTGATGGACTTGGGGGTGTGGGGACAAGGGCTTGAACTTTCAACTGGATGGAGAAACCTCTGGGACTTCAGATTCGGGTTTCTCCCAGATGTGCCAACATGGTTCTGCTAATAAATTGGAGCTTTGAGGAATACTTTGCCTCGGACTCTCATTTAATTTTCGATGCTATTTGGAACCCTGACACTGGGACGGATTGTGACTAGATATAGTATAAATGCAAATATACAATACATTTTGGTACCCTATATTAGAAGTTCTTGGTATATATTCATTTTATTAAAGGTGTTATGTTATAATTTGAAGAGCCAAAGATAATACCATTGGCATGAAACAAATAGATGTAGATGTTAAGGCCCTTTAGAGATATTTTAAAAAAATAAGTTTCTTCTTATATTCCAGCTCTGCAAAAAAAATGAACTTCATACTTTCATTACTTTTAAAATAATTTAAGTAAGTTGCATACTAGTGGACTACCACTTAAGAATGAGCCAGTGAATTAACATGCTGAGTAGATGCTGTCTAGGGTAGATGATTGAAAGGTGGAGGAAGAAATTGTTCTTTTTCCTTTGCATATTTTTCTTCTTTATTTTATCTTTGTTTTTCCTGTATTCTTTTTGTATCTTTATATCTATTCTTTTCTTATTTTTTATTATTACTTTATATATAGATGACATAAAAGATAGAGGTTTAATGTTGTAATTTATCAATGTACAATTTGAAGTTGAGGGGTTTTTGTTGTTGTTTTTTCTTTTTTTCTTTTTTCTTTTTTATTTATTTATTATTTTTTTTAAAGTTTTTCTTTCTTAACTTAATCTAAATTTATTTTATTGATATTATGCCCTGTATTCTCTCTGGGAAGTCCGGGGGGGAGGGGGGAGGGAAGGGGGTGGGTGAGGGGGGAGAAAAATAAAAAATGTTTGTACTCTGTACTAATAAAACTTTTTCAATAAAAAAGAATGAGCCAGCGGTGTGCTGCAGCAGACAAAATAGTCAATGCAGTCTAATCAACTGAGGGATAGCATCAAGATCACAAGTAATGATAGTACTACTTTATACTGCACTAGTGAGGCCACACATTGAATACTGCATCCAATTCTGGTCACTAGAATACAAAAAAGATGCTGAGACCCTAGAAAGAGTACAGAAAAGAGCAAGTAAGATGATAAGACATCTCCAGAATAAATCGTACAAGGAACACTTAAGCGAACTAGTTATTTCTAGTGACATGATAGCTATCTTTCAGTACATGAGGGGGCTGCCACAGAAGGGGGTCAACTTATTCTCCAAAGCTCCTGGGGATAGGACAAGAAGCAATGGGTGGATTAAAGAGAGCTTCAACCTGAAACTAAAGAGAAATTTCCTGAAGTGAGAAGAATTAACCAGCTTGTGTCCTGGAGTTGTGCATGCTCCATCGTTGGCGGTTTTCAAGACGAGATTACATAGCCATTTGTCTGGGATGATATAATGTCTCCTGCCATGGACAGAGGGTTCCAAGGTCCATTCCAGCCCTATTATTCTATTCAGTTCTGTTCTGACTTGTAAATCAAGGCATCTCTTCTGTAAAGAAAAGGAAAAAGTGAAACCTCTTTAAAGTCTCCATTTACCCCTGGATGATGTTTAAAACATTCATCTTCCTTCAAGTAATAATAGAAGTAGAAAGCAAAGGGTTTTTGAAGGTGTTGTTCATGCATTTGCAGAACATTCACTGGGGGAAAAGGTCTTACCTTTAAAAGCAAATTAAAGTCAGTGGTATATTGCATTTCACTGATCTTTTTCTTTTATTCATGCAGTTGTACTCTTGTTACTGGGGCTTGCTATATGTGGCAGAAAAAGGGCCTGCACTAAATCAGCAAAACTATATCCTTGATTCCCTTGATTTTTTTAGTACTATTTTATATCCACATTCTTGATATCCTTTGAAATCCTTGTGTGGATATCAGGAAGGCTACTACTTTATCATGGTTTTGTTTGTTTATCATGGTTGACTTTGATTGATGGATCACTCTAAAACAGTGTTTCCCAACCTTGGCAACTTGAAGATGTCTGGACTTCAACTCCCAGAATTCCCCAGCCAGCGAATGCTGGCTGGGGAATTCTGGGAGTTGAAGTCCAGACATCTTCAAGTTGCCAAGGTTGGGAAACACTGCTCTAAAAGATGGCAATTCCTGGAAGACTCAAATGGAGAATAGTGTTGCATATAGTTGTCGATACTTTCTCTCAAATGAATCATTGGCTGATATTTTCCAAAGTGGTTAGAATATGGTATCATTAACATGCTGTCTATTTTTAGTTCTCAAAATCTGAATTATACAAAGCGAACAATTTTAATATATTGGTAAGATAAATTTATTTGAAATGGCTAAATGGCCTTGATGGAGAGGAAGATGGGGCTTTGAAGTATTTTTCCCTCCAGTTCTTTTTTGTAAGTCATGCTGGATTACCTCAGCTTGTTTGATGGGATATTCAAATGTCATTATCATATATCAAGATCTGATAGATGTCCATATGATCAAAATGAACTATTCTCAAAAATGCACTGTCCCTTCATATCTTGGAATATCTTGCATCTAGTTTTGCATATGTATTTGTTTTATTTATTTATTAGTGAGATTTATATACCGCCTCACAGTGCAAGCACTCTCTAAGCGGTTTACACCAGTAATCAATGTATATTTATATTGCCCCCAACAATCTGGGTCCTCATTTTACCTACCTCGGAAGGATGGAAGGCTGAGTCAACCTTGAGCCGGTGAGATTTGAACCGCTGACCTGCGGATCACAGTCAGCTAAAGTGGCCTGCAGTACTGCGCTCTAACTGCTGCGCCACCTCGGCTCATTGTTTTAGATTCCACCTCCAATTCAACTTATTAACCCTTTGTCATCAGACCATTAACTCATTGTATAACAATGGCATTATCCATTCTGTGTCATTAGAATATTACTATACTAATCACTTGAATGCACAAATCATTTTTCACAATCAGATACAGCCGTCAGAGAGTTGGTATGGATGCTTGCTTCATTTCAGTACTATCTCAAATTGGTTGCACATTATTGATTATATGTAACAAAGCGCCATACTGTACAATCACTTGATCCTCTAATGGAAAAAAATGGATTGCTAAGGTCAGTGCTGTGTAATAGCTCAGGCACAACTTTATAGAAAGAGACAATAAACACCAGCTCTGCACCTTCAATTAACTTTTCCTTGCAAAACCTCAGAAAACATTCTTAATAGATATCTTCCACAGCAGTGCACAAATTCTATTGCAATCACTTCAGTAATTATTGAAAGTTAGTAGAGTGAAGCAGTTCTTTAATAATGCTTTCAACTGTTATTTGAGGATATGTTTGTTATTATCCAGGTAGTTTGTGTATTGAGCGTACAATCATTCCCCATTTCCCAAACACATAGTCTACCAATTTTGAACATTTCTTTCCAGGCAAGTATAAGGGAGTTATGGTGGATTTCTACCCAATGGAGCAACTTATTACAAGACATCCAACATTCATATCACCATCCCTGATGAGTGACTGAGACATACTGCATTTATAACAACCTCAGAATGTGTTCTGCTATGGAGACAGTAGCTTAAAACCAGTCAAGTAGAACTGAGTCATTTTTTTCTTTCTGACAGGATTTGGGCCATCTAAAAATTATTCAGAACAGATCACAGAAGGAATGAGCACTTCATGGCAATGAAGGTTCCATTGTACTTAGGAAAGTATTACTTAATTAACTAGTTTTTAAAAACAATTTAAAAATTATGCTGTTCTAAAACAGGGCCATTGGTTAATTGGCTATCAATTTTTTTAATGTTAAAGGCAGTTTTAATATAATAAGCTATCATAAAAGAAATATTGTCTCTTGTAGGAGGGTCAGAAAATCATTTTATGATTGATATAGATTCTAAAAGTAAAATATCTTCATAGATCTATCTTTTTGTCCATGCAAATATAAATAAAAATATTAATAGATGGGTTTAAAAGAAATACAAAAACTGCCATAATAGATCAATTATGCATATCTATATACTTGATATCGATCTGTAGATATCATTCATTCTATCATGTTATTAGCTATCATATATTCATTCTATCATGTTATTAGCTACTTCAAAGAGTTTTCTTTGTTCATACAGTTACAATTCTGGAGGTACGTTGTGGATGCTGTCACAAAATGGATTAAGGCAGGGGTGGACAAACTATGGTTCTTTGAGGACCTGTGGACTTCAACTCCCAGAATTCCTGAGCCAGCCATGCATGCATGGCTGGCTCAGGAATTCTGGGAGTTGAAGTCCACAGGTCCTCAAAGAACCATAGTTTGCCCACCCCTGGATTAAGGGATTGGATCTACTTGGACTACAAGCAGTTCTCCCCAGCAGTTCTGGCAAAAGTATTTCTACTACTTGCCATTAACTCCTTATGCTTAATTTTAGAAGGTGGGAATGTCCTTCCTCCAGCTTCTCTGATCTTCACAAATGTTCAAGAGGGTCAGACTACTCAGAGCTAAGACAAGACAGCAAAATCCAATCAAGTCCAATCCTTTAGTTGCTTACACCTAATGAACAGAATCCTGCCAAACTAAAGTTATAACCCTTCACCATAATAGATATATATCCTACAAATTATAGGGTGTGGCTACCTTGAACCTCTTTCCCCTCCCTCAGCCAGCTCAGGACTGTGCAGTCTTTTAATTTGGGCTTTTAGTCGTTTAGTTTGGGCCCCTTCCCTGAGAAAGCTCTGTGCTTCCAAGACTCCTCTCCACTGCTTTCTCAGGTGCATATTCCATCACATCCATGAAATAAAAAGTTAATGTATAGCTTGAGAAGTGTCTATGAGACTCCAGAGTCACAGGAGAACTTGATATCCATTGTTCATCTTTTTTGGGGGGGCCCCTCCAAATTTACTTTCTGTACTTGGTTTTTGATAGGCTTTTAGGGTAAAGATGAAAAAGTCAACTGTCACTTATCTCTGGGCAGGATGTTTTCTCAGGAGGATGAAACTTGGTGTACTGGAATATGAATAGGGAGACAAAGCACACTTCCAGCAAACCCACACATAAAAATTGGAAACTTATTTAAAACAGCCGAAGTTTGCCCATACCATAAGAAGACAACAGTTCCAATGTCCTTGAAGTGGGGAAAGAAAACTACAATAGGAGATCCTGGTTTTGAAGTTCTGCAGGAAGTAAAAGTATAGGTTAGCATTATACTTATTATTGTAGTCCTGTGGGAAGTGAAACCAGGATTTATATTCTTTATCCTTCATGGTCAATGTTCCAACCAGAATGAGCAAAAAATAAATGCAGGGCCAGGTTATCTTTGGGACCGCATCCTGCCGCATACCTCTCTATGACCGGTTAGAGCCCACAGAGTCGGCCTCCTCCAGGTCCCGTCGACCAAACAATGTCGGCTGGCGGGATCAAGGGGGAGGGCCTTCTCTGTGGGAGCTCCCTCCCTGTGGAACCAACTCCCTCCAGAGATCAGGACCATCCCCACCCTGCTGGCCTTCCGGAAAGCGATAAAAACCTGGCTCTTCCGGCAGGCGGGGTAAATGAGATACTCTTTTAACTTTTGTAATTTCTGTATTTTTAATTATTGCATTTGTATGGTTTTATATTTTAATGATAGCTTTTATTTTGTGATGGATCGAATATGTTGTGAGCCGCCCTGAGTCCCTAGGGATTGGGCGACATAGAAATCCAGCAAAATAAATAAATAAATAAATAAAATATGATTATTACCCATCTATTCTGGGAACCAGAATTTGGAGATAGAAATAGAGAATTTGGAGATAGGGGGGGTTGGCAATAAGTCTCATAACAAGGCTGTTTCATAATAACTATTCTGTTGGCTTAAATAATTCTTCTATACATTATGCCACAAATATTTCTCCTCCATCTAATGCAGTATCCAGCCAATCTGTGATCAAAATACTTTTCTAGCTTTATTTCATACCATAACCATAGTACACTTATTGCTTCATGAAATGTTATGTTGTCTAGTTGCTGCCTAGCAGTGATTCTTCTGCAGTATTAAATACAAATCAGCAAGCCCATAAAGCTGTAAAGAATGGAAATAAATAATTTATAGCCATTTTCTAAGTAGCAATGTTTACCATCTAATACATCAAGCCTCCATTATAATTATCTGCTATACAATTTCACTCAGATTTTATGCATCAATCCCTCCCTCCCAAAACCTTGATGAAACTACAACTTTCATGGGCATGCTCAAATGCAATAAATAATTACAAATTACAGCAGTCTTCGGTTATCTGACCCATGCTAGCTCTTCATTAATAACTCTGCAATACAGAAATGACTCACCACATGAATTTATTTCCAGGAGAAGCTTTTTGATATAGGCATAGATGTCACACAAATTCTTTCACCAAGAAATTGGAAAGGACAGAATGTTTCATTTACAAGCATAACAGGGAGAAGATTTCTGATACTGAAAACTATGTCTTCCATTTATATTTTCCCTCCATATTCAAAAGATTGATAATTGTTACCATTGGTTTATCTTAAGTTAATACCCTGTTTCCCCCAAAATAAGACATCCCCTGATAATAAGCCCAATCGGACTTTTGAGTGCATGGCAATAAGGCTTATTCCATGCTTATTCCAGGGTTCAAAAAAAAAAAATAAGACAGGGTCTTATTTTCAGGAAAACATGGTAACTACCGTATTTTTCAGAGTATAAGACGCACCGGAGTATAAGACGCACCTTAGTTTTTGGGGAGAAAAATAGGGGAAAACAATCTGCCTACCAGATATTCATCTGGCTAGCGTCCTTAGTCTGGTCAGCTTCAGCACATTATTTTATCCCCTGGTTAAAACTTAAAAAAACCTTCTTCTGAGAGAATAACAATGAAAGAACCTGCAAGACAGTAAGAGCTGGGAAGATCGTTAGCACCTGGTTAGGGCTAGAAAAAAACTTATTCGGAGCAGCTTCAGCACATTATTTTATCCCCTGGTTAGGACTTAAAAAAACCTTCTTCTGAGAGAGTAACAATGAAAGAGCCTGCAAGCCAGTAAGAGCTGGGAAGATAGTTAGCACCTGGTTAGTGCTAGAAAAAAACTTATTCGGAGCAGCTTCAGCACATTATTTTATCCCCTGGTTAGGACTTAAAAAAAACCTTCTTCTGAGAGAGTAACAATGAAAGAGCCTGCAAGCCAGTAAGAGCTGGGAAGATAGTTAGCACCTGGTTAGGGCTAGAAAAAAACTTATTCGGAGCAAGTAGAGCAATGAAAAAAAATTCTGCAAAGACTTAGGGCTGGAAAAACATTCTTTGGAGAGAGTAACAATGAAAAAGCCTGCAAGGTAAGAGCTGGGAAGATCTGTTAGCACCTAGTTAGGGCTGGAAAAAAAGCTACATTCGAAGTATAAGACGCACCCAAATTTTCAGCCACTTTTAGGGAGGAAAAACGTGTGTCTTATACTCTGAAAAATACGGTATATTTGACATTTGGTATAGACAACTATAGTTTAGATAAATGAATGACAATTATCATTTCACCAGTGACATAAGAGAACTGTTTGAGGCAATGTCTTCTCTACCTTGTAGAAAAGAAGGATCAGCAGCAACAACAAAGGCCTGGAAGTTCATAATGTCAGCAGCCATGCAATTAAAAAAAAATCAAGGACTAATTTAATTTATCAAAACAGATTATCATCTATTCTGTAATGAAGATGATAATCCAATCTCTTTACAGCTGTGCATGGTGCTTACCAAGGGCCATTCAAATAGAGAGCCAGAAAGGACATAAGTAAACATCTTTCTTCATATGAGAATTTTGGGATTTAAGTTTTGAGATTAAATTCACTAATACTGAAGTCAGATTCAAGACTGAAACAGAAAGCATCTGAGGTCTGATGTACAGAAATCCTCAAGCCAGAAATTGTTAGAACGTGTACTCAACAACCCGCATTACACCGAAGAGGAGGAGGAAGAGTACACTCTTATCCTTCCAATGGAAATCAGCATGGTGGGAACAAAAAAGCAATTTCAATAAAGCAGTTGAATCCATAATAAAACCTACAATCCTAAAAATAAAGCAAATTAAAAGAAAGTGAAAAAATAAATCTACTGATTCTATGGCAGGGGTCTCCAACCTTGACAGCTTTACGACTTGTGGACTTCAACTCCCAGAATTCCTCAGCCAGCATGCACTGGCTGAGGAATTCTGGGAGTTGAAGTCCACAAGTCGTAAAGTTGCCAAGGTTGGAGACCCCTGTTCTAGGGTATATGTACATTTCAGCAAGGGGACAAAAGTACCTTTCCCTCTCTTCCTCATTTAAGGCCAAAATATGACCCATGTCACAGACTTGCTATGTATGTTATGGATATCCACCTGTGACTCCAGAGGATGTGAGTATGAAGATAACTGATTCAACTGAGTTACCATATGCATCTTTGAGTGTATCTAGTCTTCTTTCTTCAGCATGACTTAGGACTTCATGGCAGCATTTAATCTGATTCATCATAACTAGCCCTTATAATGATTTCAATCATTATAAAAATGTTGTTCATTCTCATAGAATCATAAGAGTTAGAAAATACCTTAGAGGCATCTAATCCAATATCCTGCTCAGTGCAAAATTCACTAAAGTTTCTCTGATAAATTAGTATCCAAGATTTTGCTTGAAGAGATCCACTAAAGGTTAAATCACTGTGCCATTGTTGAGACCTGCTCCACTGACTGGCAATTTGTATAGACAAGAATCTCCTGACATCTATCCTGAACTTACTGACCTGTAAATTTAACTGAGAGTGGCAACACAAAATAAATCTTCTCCCTATTTTCTATAATAACTGTTC